>JACCIC010000095.1:1380000-1607500 GCA_018907035.1 Sycobia sp. Sy_11
ATGGATAGTGTTTTTTTTTTGATCTAGTGTTAGCTTTCCTTCGTATTTCATCGGCGGAATTTTGTTATAAGTATCGCTACTCATCTGAGTTATAGATTTTCTTGGATTTTTTGTTTTTCGTTTCTGAAGCTTTACTGTACTCTTCGGCAATGCTCACAAACGCATGCAAGATATACATTCTATAAATAACGAATAGGAACAAATCGGCAAAATCCACGACGGGGACGTGTCTTAGGCGTGTTCCCGACTGTCATTGATCAGGGCTATATATAGACAGACGCTAGCCGACATCGCCCTCTCTCTCTCTCTCTCTCTCTCTCTCTCTCTCTCTCTCTCTAAATGTATCATATTCAGATACTTTTGCCATACGGACAGACGCTGCAAAGGTCCCTCGGTGCGGCCGTCGCCACCGCCGCCGTTGAACCGCGACTTGTCCTCGGCGCGGTATTCGATTGCGGCCGTGCGAACGCGAGACGAAAGTGAATCTCGCCTCGGTGAGAAAAGACACGTACGCACGCGCGTGCCTCGGTGCGCGCACGCGTGCAAATCCGATACGGCGCAAACCGCCCGCCATCCCTGGTCGGGGCAAAAATACGGCACCGATCCTCGCGCGCATTCCGCGCGCGCTCAATGGGAAACTGCGGGCAGAGCCGGCAGCGAACCGACGCAGTTCGGTCGCCGCGCCGGATCCGAGATCAGAAGAGCGCCATCGGTGCATCGCGTGGCGCGGTGAGCGCGGAGCGGTGAGGCGGGGGGGGAGGTTGTTTTTCACCCCTCGCACGAGTATAACGGGCAGCGTAGACGGGGTTCGGCCCAGCGGAGAAAATTCGACGTGTCCTCGGGCGCTGAGGAGTCGCCTGTGGTTTTTCGAAATCTCTCTCTCTCTCTCTCTCTCTCTCTCTCTCGCTAGATCGGGATGAGGAAGCATCGCGGCTTGGCGACGATGACGATACCGTGAAAATTCATCGGTGGCTCGCAATTACAGCGATGGAGCCCAATGGCTTTTCAGCGGATAAAATTCGGACAGTACGTAACTGCAGCCTGGCAATCGAACCTCCCTACCGTCACGCTCTCGGTGAATCTTGTGAATCGATGAAAAACTATGCCGGGAATCCCGGTGGTGAATCGCTCGATCGATCATCGCATCCGGATACGCATGCGCACTGGCAAATATCGTCAAAGAATCCTCGCGATCGCGGTATAGTTCTCTACTTGCTTTATTCACACTCGAGTCAAGTTAAAATTTACTTTACAACCGAACTTTCCTATTATACGCATGGGAACGTCCCGCGCGTAATGCATTCACGATACACGTACGCACGGGCAAACAGACGTTTCTCCAGCTTCCTCTGCGAAGCTCCTTTCGACCTTCTTAGGATAAAAAAAAATAATAATAATAATAATAAAAAGCAGCTCTCCTCGCAGCGCATCCTTGTAGCGCTATCGATCGGAAATCCAATTAGGAGACGAGACGATTCGACGTCGGTGGAGTCGTTGGAAATCGGCCGAGAAGAACGACGGGGTAGCGGCGGGGGGGGGGGAGAGCCATTTAAATTACAAATAATACATACGGGTATGGGTGTAAAATTTATTAACGCGTTCGCGAGCAGCGAGTCCCGGGTTGCGAGGATCGATTCGCAATTGAATCGTTTCTGGCCTTTAGCTCTCGCGTGAAAGGTGCGAGGAGGATCGCGTGGCGGCAGCCGCTGATAATCGAATGAAAGTTCGCCCCATTCGCCTCGGTGCAACGCAAACCGTGCAATGACATTAGAATGTCTTCTGTGTGTATATGTATATATATCTATATATGTATGTAGATGCCTCAACGTGAAAGTGAAGAAAGCATCTTCCGATGGAAATTACGTGCAAATGCGTCTGTATATATATATATATGTGTATATTTCGATCTTAAGTGTGTATAAAATCTACGTGTTCTTAGCTCGCCGAAATGATGCTTGAAACTCAAGTTAGACAACGATAAATTGATGAGAAGTGTAAATGAAAAAAGAAAGAAGAAGAAATCGTTATTCGCGCATTTGTTTTGGGAGTTTTGGAAAAATTGCTTGAAGCTGACGAATAGAGGAAGGATTCAATTTGATATCAATTACGTATGTTTCTTTTTTTATTCTCGCGAACATGATGCGGTATTAATTTGGAGATAGAAAATTATTGGAAATTTTATTCAAAGCAGGCTAGCGCTAAAGCAAACAAACAACTGCTGAATAAATTGTGAACTGTTGAATTACGTAACGATCAAGATTTATTCGTTTGCCATCGTACGCTAGGACAGTGTCATTGAACTATACAATTAATATAATCTTTGTAGCATTCTAACGTAATTATTCTTTGCCTCGAAGATAATTTGTTAAATTTCATTTTAATCATACTAATATTAAACTATAACTTTTCCATAATATTCGAACGGAAACATTATTTCAAAATCTGTTAATATTTGTTCTTGTAATATTGTAAGATTGAAGTTGAGAAGACTGATTTGAGATTGAATTTATATTCGAAAGTTTGGAAGTGACTGAATCGATTAGAATTCTTTGTGTTATTGAACTCTGACACATTATACATTATATAGTATTTATTTTACCTATATAAATATGACGATTAATACTAGTAAAACACTTAACTAAAGACGGCGCGTCTCGAGCGAATCAATGAATATGTAAAGTTAAGAGACAAAATTCAGAAAAGGAATATTGCTTCAATTAATTGACTCGAACGCGCACGAAAAATACCCTAATTGCAACTAAGTCGATTTGTCGTATAATCCGATCCCATGCTTAGAGAGGTTAATGCAGCTCTCGTAACCAGCGCCACGATTGATTTTTAGTTAAGTAGAGGGGGATAAGCGAGGGACTAAATTCATTAGTACGGGCATAAAAGTGATTATTGACATTATCTTGAAAAATATTAAATGGCATAACCGTCGATATCGAATCTGTTATAAACTACGCTTAATGGCTTTTCTTTCTGTCCTTCTTTCTTTTTTTTTTTTTTACGTTGACATAAAGTCTTTAAGCATGGATTTTATTGGCCGTAAAATTTTCAGAGTGTACATTTCTGACTAAATATTGTTTGAAATTTTTATTATCCTCCGGCTTGTTTTGAAAAATTTATTTATCTCGGCGGCGATACTATAATTTAACGAAGAAGAAGAAGAAGAAGAAGAAGAAAAACAGACGAAATACGTTGGAAGTGGGCAGAGTGTCAATTTTTAGCACTGTAATTAATTTTTACCATAACTTTCAGCGCGAGAACAGTCACGGTTAAGATCCTCGTGAGTATTACATTAAGGCATTAAAAGTTATATAAGCTTCATTCGTTGTGTTATCATTAAAACGTTATCGATACAGATACTGTACATATTATTATTATTATATAACAAAGAAGAAGGAGAAAAAACAAAACATCATTTTTTTAAACAGTTGATAAATTGTACGTGATTTTCACAATTACTTCAATCTGATCATATGGCATTTACGAATGAATGAAAAGTTTCGTAAAGACTTTATATAAACTGAAGCAATCGTCGTTAACGCATTATCACCCATTACTTCACTAAGGTCAATGGAACGTGAATTCCTAAAAATACACGTTTGACGATGAAAAAAAGATGTGATATATATATATATATATATATCTTGCTTTTAGAGAATATAAGTATGTATACTTCAATAATAATCAGTAGTGATCGTATACAATAAGTGTTTGCTACCTATATTACTTAGTTAAACAATAAGATAAAATGACTTATTATTAGTTTTTTTTTCTTCTTCGTTTATTAATGAACGTATCATAATTCACAATTCTGCTCAAATTCAATTCTATTCTCGTTACAATGTCTTCATTTCGAGTGTTTGCCAATATGCAAATTTAATACCTGGCCTTCTCGATAATTTTATCATTCTCAAAATAGTAAAAAAAAACAAAAAAAAAGAGGTAGAAAAAAATTACTTTAGCGTACGATTAAAAACTGTGTTTATATATCCAACTGAGATCGATGCCGTTTATATAATATACCTCTCCCTCTCACTCAAGGTGATCAACCTCGCGGTTCGATCGACGATGATTCCTAAATACGCACACTTGCGGTTCTCGCGTAAGACCTGTAATTATGTTAGAAGGAGATCGGTGGATCTTGGAGAAAGATAAAGAGATATAGAACGCGCAGACGCAATTATTAGTTCAACGATTTAAAACACAGCGTTCTTGGACGTCCTCCAATTTTGGTTTGGTCTGCGTTCCATTGCACTCCACCCTTTTGTACTTGCGTCACGTTTAAAGCGCAATCTTCTCATCCTGATCTTCGCGCTTTATCGTCGCAGGTATCTGGGCCTCCATTGTATTATAATACGGAGATGAGGAGCGACTCTATTATAAATCCCTATCGTGATTATTTGCAGATTTTATGAAGATCGATTTTTCTCATTGTGAAATGACGAAGAGGACGATGAATAAGAAGAAGATTTCGAGGCTAGGAGATGTGGACGAATGTTAAATAGCGAAGTTTCGTACTCAATCTACTAAGGGAATTCTATAAAGAAGAATAATGCAAGTGTTTACGAATTGTCTTGATTCTTAATAATTCGATATCTGCTCAAGCTGATGGATTGGATATCCAAATAGAAAATAAGATTAAAGACTGGTGATATTGCTGAAGTTTCAGTTGTCAATTTTGACCTTTTAATTAAGTCAAATAAAATGTCTGAAGATAAACGAATGTTACGAAATTTGAGAATAATGACAGAATGAACCAGCTACTTCGCTATAAGGAAAAAAATGCCAGTACTTCTTGTTGCATCGTCCATTACTCTTCGTTATCCCATAATCCCAGAACTTTATTCGATTCGACAAGGGTCGTTACATCTATTAATGCCTAAGAGTAATCTTTATGAGTTCCTGGCATCGATAAAGTAAAAGTTTTTCACAAAAATATTCCTCGTGTCGATTAATATATTGAAAGATTCACGTATCTTCGTCGTTAGGAAGCGTCATTTTTGTGCAAGTCCTTCATTTTTGTAATGACCATACCAGGATCAATCGCACGATAGTCTCTTTAATCTACTTATGTGATGGATCCAGCTAACCTAAGTGCCTGTTAATATGCACACACGTACACATCATCGACGAAGATTCGTCGTCGACTCAACTGAAAGTATGGCACGGGAACGAAACCGAAGTTAATATGACGATTTCCAGATGAAAATGAAACGCCGTCGCCACGCCGTACGCCGATCGTAATTACTGTTAATAAGCGCGGCGCAACCAAATCACGTATGTATTATCCGCGCGGCCGAGAAAACGCTACCTTACGGCCCGCCTCGCGCTCGCTACCGTCGCACGTGTTTTGCACGCGGCTGGCTCGGCGTCACTTTCGCAAGCACGTTTACGGACATTCTTTTTACGCTCAACGATGGCTTCGCGCGGTTATCGCTGTACATCTGTATATGTGGATAGCTACTTGTGGACGAAGAGAAACTGTTTTGAATAAATGCATTGATGGTATAGATATGCTCAAAAATGACTAGACTTAAAGGATGCATGGGTAAAAATCGCATTGCCAATTAAAATGAATAAAAGACATTATTCTGCTTATAATGATTCCTAACGAGATGTGGATTTTGTTTCAGACAATGATCATGTATATATACAATACGAGCTGAAGACACAAAACTCAAATGAATCGACAAGTGGAATAAACTATCCAATGTCGTAATTCTAATAATACATACTTTGTTTATTTAATATTTTTCATTAAAAAAAAATTGAGTTAATTAGCAGAACAATACAATTTTGACTAGAGAAACGACTATTTAATCATTGAGAATACTAATCAAATGATAATGTGATAACTTCGCTTTCTATTTTGGTAAAGAAAATAGAATATTAAATCTTCAATCATACTAGTGTAATTTGAAATAATAATTCTAAACGTTAATTCGTAAATGATACACATCACATTTCTGGTCATAAACTGATACAACTAGTCATTCGTCGTTTTCCTTAAAATATACATGCACCAGCGTCTAGCCGCACTCACCCGGTATCTACTTTGACTCTGGTTACAGTAGGTCCTTGACTGTTTTATCGACAAAAATCGTCGCTCTAAGTTTATATTTATAAAACATAGAAGATAGCGATATATCAACAACGGGTTTCTATAAAACAATACGCGCATATCCATTTCGAAGCAGTGCAATTGCATCACAATTGTAAAAGACGACAATTTTTTTAAAGTTACGCCTCTGGTCGTAAAAATAAAAAACAGAGAGTACGAGTGCGAGAGAGCGAGGGCGAGGATGCACGCGAAAGAGAGAAGTTGGCAGAAATGGAGCGGATGTTCGATCATGGGCGAGAGAGAGAGAGAGAGAGAGAGAGAGAGAGAGAGAGAGGCGTGTTTTACCGGCCACGCGATGCAAGAGTAGGTGAAGCTGGGTCACAATCGGCGTACTTTTATTTTCTGACAGTCTAATAATAAGAAACAATAAAGCGCACGAGTTTACAAGTTTTCAAAGTAATCGTTCAATGTTACTGCCTTTTTTGAGATCGCGACGAATTCTAGAATTCTAATGTCAAGTAAACTTACAAAACTATGGTATAATATGGAGAAATATTTTTTTAACCTTTATTCTTCGACAATATTCAAAGCGTAATAAAAAGTCTTTAATTTTAGTAGTATCTGAATAAACAAAGATTAGTTGGGTTCTAAACAATAATAAATGTTTTTTTTGATAATGTAATAAATCATACACTCGATCGAGTACAAAATAATAAGATACATATACGTGTGTGACCTACCACCGTATTCTTTAAGGACTTGAAAATTTTTTATTTAGTACTAAGCTAAGGTTTACCTTTTTTATTATATAATTATATCAGATTTTTTAGAGTGTTTTAAATTTTAAAAACATAATACACATACTTTCGAAACGCAATAGTATTTAGTTTTCTAGCCTACCTGGCGATCTTTTCAAACCATATTCGCATAATATCTGTAAAGATCGCTGCAATATCCTCGCGAGCATAAACAAAAAATCCATTTTCCCGACTCTTTTATCTCTAAACCGCGCATCCGACCCGCGCAATATACCTACTTACAAACGAAAAAAAAAATTCCGAACCACAGCATACTGCGCAGACCTCTATCTCTCTCTCTGTCTCTCTCTCTCTCTCTCCCTCTCTTTGCCCTCTCTTTCTCTCTCTCGCCGCCATGCTAACTAAACAAGAAAAAAAGGCATCCGCGCGCTGTATACAGCTCGGGTCTCGTCGCGCCCATGTAGTCGCATTCCCTCCTCTTCCTCCTCCTCTGCCCCCCTCCTCCCTGCCTCGTCGCATTGTCCGGTCGCCGCTGCCGCGGCTCTGTAAGCATCTAAACAACCGTTGACGACGATGACTATAGAACGCCGCGCCACGCCACGCACGGACCCGCGCGATCCGCGGCTGTAATTTAGTTCAAGGCCGCGAGAGCGCCGCCGCCGCGCTCGCAAGCGGCGCGGCGCGGCGCGGCGAGGCGCGCGGATCCTCCCGCCCATCGGCGAGTCGCGCGCGCTCTTTCCGTTTATAACGGACACGGGCGTTTTGCCATGATGGGAGAATGGCCCGGCGGGTGGAGGGGAGGCCGATGTTTGAATTTATACTATCGAGGGTTGATGGCCAAGTGTCTGAAAAATCGAAAACGTGATATTTTAACACGTGGGATAGATTAATGTGACATTTGAAAGGAATTTTAAAACTTCCATTTACGACAACTGGTGAAAACATTTTCTCTCCAATGTTAAGTGAATTTTTCTCCTTTTATATCAATTATTTGACCATAATTGCAGTGCTCCTGGTAGGTTCAAACGTTGGCCGCTAGGTGGCTAGCTGCATATTGTCGAATATTAGCTCAAAATAAGCATCCAGAATATGAAATTCTCCGACGTTTCCGATGTATCGATCTTATTACCGGAACGCTAATTTTTTTTAACTTTTTATATTTCAGTCATTTCCAATCCATCCAGCGAGAACATTCTTTTATTAAATCGTTATTATATTTTTAGTATCTGAACTTTTTTACTATTGTGATAAGCCAATATATATTTATCTTCTGCAAACGAATCTGAACTTTTTCACTATCTGAAAACATGAACATTCGATAGTCGGCTAATTTCATCATTCCGTTTTGGAGAATAGGAGATAATACGCAATTCTCATCGAATTCAGTTTTCCGCACAGATTCCATACATCGCTGTCTCAGGTACATGTGAAACACTATTACGATAATTAATTTGCTTAGATCGCATAGATTCCGATAAACCGTATATTTTCTTAATTTACGGCTCATTAATATTATGGATGAGCAAGCGCTATATAATTTTGTAATTGCGAATATCAACAGTAATATCCCGATGAATCAAGTTATTTATCGCACGGGAATATTTAGTACCTAAAGCAACGGATGAGAGGTAATTAAACAAAACCATCATCTTCATTCATTCGATCAAACGTCGATCATTTTACAACGTTACATTCGTGGGACTTATTTGTCAAAGTGCGAAACATTGTTGATCGGATTAATCGTCGAAATATTAATCGGGCCGCAATAATTTACTATTCATAATTTTGTATTCTTCGACGCGCAGTACAATGTAAATATAACTACTTCGTATATAGGAAGAAAAACTGATATTCTAGGCAGATTTTATTATAGGTTCTAAATTAACGTACTAAGGTCGTACGATTTATTCGCATAAATCATTCGATAAATTATCGATCGCAAGTGTCACGAGATAATTATCGGCTGCTTAGTAAAAAGAAGAAAAAAAAGGAGGTATACTTTTAACGACCAATTTTAAATTCTAACATCAAAGAGGTGGAAGTTAGTGCATTATATAGCTTTGCGAAGAACATTCGATTCACACACACACCCATACACCCACTCACCCACACACACACACACACACACACACACACACACACACACACACACGCACGCGCGCGCGCACACGCACACACACACACACACACACGCACACACACACATATATATATCACGAGAGTGCTACAGTATTACTACACAAATTACACGTAATTGTTTTTTCTTCCGTTCTTTTTCCTTAAAACTTAAAATACGCTGCTTTGGGAATATATAATAATTCGAATACAACTTCTTTACTTCGAGACTGATCTGAAAATGGTATCAGTGTGGAGTAAAGAGGGAGAGACAGAGCGAGAAGGAGAGTGAAAAAGAGAGGGAGGGAGAGAAAAAAAACTCGATCTCGACGACGATTCCGTTAGTAGACCTTCAATTGTCCACGATATATATGAAATCCATTACTATTCTGGTGTAATTCTTCCAGTTAACCGTGTCGGAGAGACTACATATATATATATATATATATATATATATATATATATATATATATCGTGTGTGTGAATTATATTAATTACTTAATTAATTTATTACATCAAAAAAAGTAAAGTCATCCGTTAAATCCTTCTTCGGTATATAGATGTCTGCTAGACTTGTTTATAGCTATATTCAAGTTTTCAGCCATGCGCGGGCATTCAAAGAAAATAGTCGCCTTCACCTTGAATTGTCTCAGCATCTAATATAGATAATGCCTATATATACAAGTTTCTTTTCTAACAGGAAAACCGAGTATCATTGTAGGATGAAAAATGCAGTTATATAGAAGCATAAGAGTATTTTATAAGATCCGATACACGTACACGAGATTCTATATAATTGTTATATATATATATATATGATTATCGTTGGCATTAGTGAAACTACCATTATCCAAATAATTAATAAAATCAAGAGGACGTCATACATAGTTTGTTATTACATTTGACTGCTTATTTTTGCCAACACAAACCTAAAAATATTCCATTGCAATGAAATCAGTTCCCTCTGATTACCCGACGCGAAACACTACGTATAGTTGTGTATGTATGGATATATATGTATATATATATATATATATATATATATATATATATATATATATAATTATATATGTAGTATTTCGATTGTTCCATTTTTTCCCATCGAAATCATTAATTTTCAAGGTTCCGAGGCTATACTCTGGTCAAAAGTGCTAATAATGGCAACACTGTCGCAATAATTCCTATATATAGTATATATATATATATATATATATATATATATATATATATATATATATATCTACCGATACATAACGATTGTTCTCCAAGTAACTCTAACCTATACGAAAAATCACTATCAACTAAAAAAAAAAAACTCCGGTACAACGAGCATTCCGCACCGTTGATATCTCCAAAAAATCTCTACATCCTCCGACCCGAACCCAAAAAAAACCAGCTCTTTTAAAAGATAGAGGAACCTATCCCCGATTGCGATATATATATATATATATATATATATATATATATATATACATATATATATATATACGACAACGGTCTCTATCGGGTCGCACTGGCGCGCTCATCGCGTGCGCGCGTCTCGCGCCATCAATTGCGCACCGCGCTGGCTCGCTTGCTACTAGCGCGCGCTGACATCAAGGTTGCTGCTGCCGCTGCCGCTGCTGTTAGTTGGCCGCCTCGCTGCCTCGACGGTGAGAAAAGAAGGATTAATTTTCCGTGCCCGGCCGCGCCGCAGTGGGCGCGTATGTATATATATATATATATATATATATATATATATATATATATACTATATAGAGGAGGGCGGCCCCCGCGTCGTCGTTGATGTATTACATGAGTCATTTTCATTAGCTATGTATAAATATCTATGTATATGTAGACGGAATCGCACCGCTACGCCGCCTAACGCGTCCTTAGACAAAACAGTTTTTCTCATGGAAAAAAGACGTATATGCGAGTATGGATTTGTTCATAAGTATATAAATATATATATATATATATATATATATATATATATATTTACATATACTTGGGCGTTTTCCCATACTCCGGCCACCTATATGTGGACATTGTCCTCTACTGCTTTAATGCTTGATATACTCTGCCGTTTTACGCATACGCAATTTCTACGCGCTCGAGACAATTGTGAGACGCGATATAGTGTATTGGTTTTATTTTCGTTCTTTTATTTGCTTTGATTTTTTCTTGTTTTTTTGTTTTTTGCCTGCCCCAAAAATTGAGAATTGTTCGTTTATCCGTGGATTTTGACTATTGTTGCGGTCAATGTTCTATCTTGAAGAGGGACCAATTCATTAATAAACTAATAATCCTTTTGATTTTCTTTAAAGCATTCGGCTATTATTTCCTAGAAAATTGAAAGATTACTTTACAAATGAAGACTCAAACCTTTTCTTTGATATTTGAAATTTGACAATATAACTGTCTTACCCATACATATCGATATATGAATACATGATGTGATATTCAATTTAAATGCACGCTAAAATACCATGAATTCAACTTAATGGTAAATTCAAATGAAAAAGATTCTAGTTTAGATTTTGAATCGAGACGAACTCAACTACAATTTCAAAGGAACGAGATTCCAAGTTATGTTCGGAATGGAGATGAATACAACTCAAGTTTTTGACGAAAATGATTTCAAGTCAGATGTCAAACAGACATGAACCCAACTCCATTTTTTAAGATTCAAAATCAGATATTTAACAAATACAATTCGAGTTCAATTTTTGATGAACAAGATTGTAATTCTGATATTTTGCCATATAATGTGATTGACAACGTTCAATTTGGAAACGAGTTCCTCCAAATCCCGAGTTGAATCTTGCTCCTTAAAATATCAATGTCGTGATCGATCCGTCTCAACATTTGAATTGAGTTGTAACGTTACTAATACGCATCGACACCTACGACAAACCGTTAACGAACTGTTACGAGCTAATATCCCCCATCCCCTCCCCTCACTCGAGCGCAATTAAACAATGGATTAACTCGATGCATTTCGCGCTTTGAACGGCTGGATAACGGAAATTGTCCTCGGGTAAGAAATAACCGTATATATGACAGAAATTATTAATCAACAATCGAGACAGCGCCCGCGACGTTCGTCGAGATTCTCGGGCTCCTTAACGGGGCCGGCGTCCTTGAGAGATCCGACAATAAATCAACTTTCAAGTGACGCGCGCACGCAATTCCGCGTCTCTCTCTCTCTCTCTCTCTCTCTCTCTCCGCAGATTATTCCCGTCGATGCGGAGGAGAAAAGGAGAGGAGGAGATGATCGGTATAATGTATACGTCACAGTGCTCTGTGCCAAAAGTTAACTTCTCATCCCTCCCCCCTCGTCCTACGTTCGATCCTCTTGCGGCTCGTAAATTAAGGCTGCCTCGCCATCCCTCCCGGCTCTACTTTCACCTAATCCAAATTGCAAAGCGGTGGTCGACTGATGGCGTTGCGGCTGGGGTCAGGGGAGGGGGATGGACTAAAAACCCAGGCATCCATCCATCCTCGTCCTCCCTCCCCCCCTCACCACGCTGGTCTTCTACCCAGCGTTTACCGTTACGCAGCGCCGCGCTCCGTTTTGGGACAAAAAACAAAATCGCCACCTTCTTCTTGTTCTTCTTCTGCTGCTGCCAACGCCGCTGACTCCGCGGACTCTTTGTCCATTAGCTGCGCGCCTGCTTTTTCTATCTCTCCCTCTCCCTCGCCCCACTCTCCCACCCATCGCCTCCCGCGCCACGGCAGTCGCCGCCCGCGCCGCGACGCCCGAAGATCTCTCTCAAGGATTTGTCACTGGCTCGGCGGAGCCGTGTATCTACCTGTATAGATCGGTATAAAAATCGAAATTCTAATCTTCGCCCGCGCGATATATATATATATATATATATATATATATATATATATATATATGTATATATTTTTTTATACAGTCAGGAGACACGTGTATTTGTGTATTTCGTGCGTGCGTGTGTGTGTGTGGGACATTTATATATACACAATCTTACGCGCGAGAATCCTTGACTTTGGATGTATACAGCAGCTCGGAGCGTGATTCACGATCAAGAGCAGGTTTCAAGGACGTTTTTTTCACATCTTCTTCTGCCGCTTCTTTTATTTTTTCGTTTCCTTCTTTCATCATTTTCGGGGCACCGCCGATGTACATCGTTGCCGAACGCCGTATACGGACCGTGAAAGGGGGGAGGGGAATTTTACTTTTGGAAAAGAGTTCTAATCCTGTACGGGCCAGGATCGTCAAAATTTCCGTGACTATTCTGCCCGAGCAGATTTTGATAAATTTCGCACGCGCACACACACACACACACACACACACACACACGTACATATATTTGTCATTCTTCGATGCGCAATCGCTCTGACGCCGCAGCGCATCTTTATGGCTCCATAATATATAGTCGGGAGATTTACAGCTACGCGGCGCGCCGCATCTCCTCTTCCTTATACATAGTTTGCTTTAATCGTGGAAAATCAATGTAGCAGAAATAAATTATTGCCAATTGTTATGACGAACAGAAATCCATATAGATATTCCTTCCTGTAGTTTATAACAGTATGTCTCGACATCTGGCGCTTCGCATGGAAACTTTAAAGATTTTCTGCAATCGCGCGTCATTATACTTGCAAGATGTACTTGTTACACGGGGCTCATTAGCGATATCAACGAAAACTATCTGTTACTTTAATGATTTTGGATTTTCGTTTAAAATGATTTATAGCGATATTTGCACAGATAAAACATGATGGGCAAAAGATTGTTCAGATATTTCTCGCCGAATACTTCAACATACGATATTTTAGATTTTGTTAAATTTATCCTCATATGTGTCTACTTAAGTCACTCACTATCGATATATATATATATATATATATGTAGGCGGACACTGCAACGACGTCGAAACTAGAACTCCACTTATATGCGCGGACACAAATGATTCGCATCACCGGGCAAATTCTAACGATCGTAATTACCGCTAATAACGTCGAAATTATATAGATATATGCAGACATGTACAGGACTATGTGTACGTCGAAGCGTTGTTGCGCCTACTTCTCCGTTGTTTTTTTTTTCGTTTCATTTTCAAATTTTTCCCGAATAATCAATTACGCGAATTAACGACTCTGCGAGCCGACGACGGATGGACGACAAAGAAAAGAAGAAAAAGAAGAGGAAGAAGATAGAAGAAAAATAGAACTAGAAGAAATGCCGTAACGATCTACACGAAGAAGTATTATGGCTGATTTATGAGAGGAAGTAATAAATTATTTAATGCGCAGCTTTGCGTAGAATCATTGTTAATACACGATTGCAAAATTGGCTTAGTTTATATATTAAAGAAACAATAGGCTTCGGTTATTGTGATTCAGAAAAAAAGTACACGAATTTCTTTTTATCGCTGCTTCGATCCAAAAGAGCTCTATATATCATATGGATATGTGTATAGAAAGTCTCTTAAAATCGCCCTCCTCGATCGTATACAGAAATTATCAATTTTGAAATAAAAATAATATTTTCAATGGCGGCTTATCTATATATGCCTTACCTACACGTATAATGTGGAACTGCAACCTGTTATCATCGTGTAATCACACTATTGTTTGAACAGAGCGCGCAGTTGGCGAAATCTATATATATATATATATATATATATATATATATATATATATATATATATATATATAGACTGAAATAATTCTATCGGTAAACTTATACTTGCAATTTTCAAACATCAACGCATCAGATATTTTAATCTGATGGATTTTTTTAATGTAGTTAGACTGGTGAAGACTACTCTAACAATCCGTTTTTGATTTGGTCTCTCATCGAAAAGAGTTAATTTTTTTCCCAAATCGAATTGCGCATTGCTTTGAAGAGGCTTTAAAATAAATAACTTAAACCTCAATTTATTATAAAAAAGTGTCATCGTCATATGTTCAAAAGATGAAACTTTTTTTTTCATAAAATAATAATAAGTCACCTTGTCAATGAGAGATTATTTTTGACAATCGTGTAGTATATAGTTTGTTACGAAGCTTGAATCCTGGTACTGCCATATCGGATCGGCCATTAGGAAAGTCGCAATTAGATCGTCGGTATTGTTTTTGCCATCTTTTAACATCGGCAATCTGTTGACCAAGAAAAATATCCTTCCTGATTGATGGATCGTCTGCAAAAAAAGTCTGTCAACTTACTAGAATAATACATGTTGATTAAAAGTAAAAGAAATTTATCACAATTCTCGCCTCAAAATCACTTTGTCAAATTACTCAAATTCGCAGAAAATAGAATTCTTTTCAGTTGTAATTTCGAACAAAATTTGTCGAAAATACTTTCCACATATTCGCCATCAGAAAATGTGGAAACTAAGTCTGTAATACATTATCTTCAGCTGGGCACAAGGCATCGTCAGTTCATATAATATATATATATATATATATATATATATATATATATATATATATATATATTCCTATCCGAATTCTATCCCTCCGTCAGAGAAGGAGAGAGTAAGAGAGAGCCTCTGATATACCTTCTTTATATACACCACATAGCCCGCGCTTTGCATCGCCCGTTCGTTGTCATTATTGTTACGAAGCTCGAAAGACGCGGCGGACTCGATCGCGTGTGCCTTTGTCTCCAGCTTGCCCTCCTCCTCCCGTCCACCTATCTCTTTCTATCGATATAACTACGCCGCGGCAGAGGAGCGCAGTTTTATAGCGAGACGCGGTCGCGCGTGCGGCGTATTAGATATAGCCTTGACAGTCGACCCGATCCTTCTATCTTCTTCCTTCTCTCGTCTTATCTCCCTCTCTCTCTCTCTCTCTCTCTTCCTCCCTCTCTTTGTATCTAACTCTCGAAATCCCAAACGCTCGTATAGGAGTGAGAAATAGCGAGTGCCGGGGTCCGAAAACTTCCTTCTGCGGGTACTTCGGGGAACCGTCGGGTTCCGGGAAATGGCTGGGTCCAGGTGTGTTCCCTAATACGTCTCGTTGCCACACGTGCCGGGGCGGAGGCGCCCGCGAGAGGGAGACCCTTCGGAAGCGAGAGCAATCGCCACCGATGCCGATGGCGATGATGACGATGAAGACGACGAAGAGTTGTTACGCGGCTGTTGGCCAAGGGAGAGTGAGGGAGAGAGATAGAGGTCTTTCGGTGGCCCCGTGGCTTCATTTTCTTCATTCTCCTGGATCACGAAACCGGACGATTCCCAGAAGTCGATGAAAAATTTGGAGTAAAATCCGGGAGAATTGATCAGGGAGTAATTACGAGACTTCCTTCGAATAGTCGAATATAATCAGATTTTGAGATTTATTAGGTTAATTTGATCACTACCACGTTGAAGTTCTTCGAGTATCTCATTAAAAATTGTTCGTTATGGCTTACTTGGAAAAAATAATCTAATCCTGTGTCTTCAATCTGATTATTAATAAACCGTAAAGCAATATTTTTGAAGTATGCCCTTTATCGTTTTGGATTTTGAAATGGATAAATTTAAACGAATGAACGAAGCAGAAGATATCCATTGATATATAAAACTTGTTCTAGGAGCTGAAACGAGTGGATTGGGAAAAGAAAAAAAAATCATTTAAACGGTCTGTTTATCAGTCGTTAATTATTCAAATTGCACGTATTCCAAACGGTATTTTGTTTTAATCCTCGTACTGATTTAGTGGAACGATATTTAAACGGATCGTGGGATAATAACATGTAATTATAATAAAAGCATAACAGGAAGATCGTATAGATCCGGAATAATTCCAAAGCGGTCAATTATCATTCCGTTCCCTATTTCATATATATATATATATATATATATATATATATATATATATATATATATATAGATTTAAAAATTCGTGAGATACCTTCCCTCCGAGATAGCGAAAAGATTATAAACGATAATGCAACTCAGTAGGCGACGAATAGATATCGGCAAACTCGAATACGATCGAGGAAAGTGTGCCTCGGAAGCGAAACTCTCTTGCTGCAATAAAAAAATCTGAAAAATCGTCACCACGCTGCCATCGAGTCGCGCGCGACCCGCGGATGATTCGAGGTCGGGTCCCGGTCCAGCGAGGGAGAGCGGCGGGTGTGGGGGCTTCTGTAAATTATCGCTCTCTTACCTCGCACACCGCGCACAAAAGCCAAAAGACGCCGCCACCGCCTCCTTCCCGCGATCGCCTGACCTTGTCGCTCCGGCTTGGCCCCAAAAATAGCGCGATCCGTCGTTGGATCCCACGTGAATCCCTTCCGGCTCTACCCATCCCCACCCCGCCTCTCTCACGTTTTTTCTTTACCTCGTTGTTTTTTTCGAAACGGGAGGGGGGGAGGTCGTTCCATGTATAATTTTATTTTGCCACATACGGCATGCTCGTTGACCCAAGCAGCTGTGTGTACATATATATATATATATAACTGTCAACGGTTTTAGGGGTTATAGAATATTGAGAAGTTGTCGATAGGATTTTTCGTGAGCTTAAATATTTGGAGGTTTTTTCTTCGAAATGTTATAATTTTTGTTCATATTTCACTCGACTGGTGCTCTATTTTTCATTAACGCTTAACTCGATTATAAATTACATAACTACGGCGAGTCTGGAAAAAGTAGTAAGATTCGTGATAATAAATTTTTTCACGGGCCAATGTCGAAAAAGAATAAAATTTCTCGCTAAAAATGCCTTCTCCCTGCGCGCGCGGTGAGGATTTTTCATTCTAACCTGAAATGTTTACCCTCCCAACTGATGCCTATTATTGTGAACTAGTCGCTTGAGACGAGAAAGCCTTTTTGCATCTATGTATATATATATAAATGATAAAAAGCTACTATTTTATTTCACTGACAAGCATCGTGACTTCATCTGTACATCAAAAAAACGATCGGAACTAACAAAGAATATACGCTATAGAATATCTTGCAAATAACGAATTGATTTACGTAAATCTTCGTCATAGAAAATCATTGTATGCAGTAGTTTATTATATCCTAAATCTGCTTCATCTATAAACATCGGATTTACCATACTTTATATTATAGCGCCATTCAATATCACAATCATTGTTTCCAAAAAAAAAAAAAAAAAAAAAAACAACACCCTAAACGTACGTTCTTGGCATTCTAATAAAACTCTTCCCCACCCCTTCGTATGTTCGCAGGGAAACAAGGAAAGGATGGCCCGGATGAGAAGAAGGACGCGGACGGCGAGCTCTGGGGCAACGTCGAGGCCCAGGCCGCCTTCCTCGGTCCCAATCTCTGGGACAAGACGTTGCCTTACGACGCCGACCTGAAGGTATTGAATCATGTATGTACACGAGACGCGGAGACGGTAAGCCTCGAAAGAGAAGCTTGCAGAGGAATCTTATTACTATATATATATATATATATATATATATATATATATATATATATATATATTTGCTATATACATATTATTTTGTTCCGTATTGTTTTCCTTATTTTTTTTTGCGTCTGAACGACGTTTTTGTTGTTGTTTTTTTTGTTGTTGTTCTGTACGACTTGCTCGGTTTTTTTTTTTAAATGTCTCTTTGTCGTTTGTCATACAACGCTGTACGTTCGAGCGCTCGATAAAACGCCTGCATCTTCTGGTTCCATGCATTTAACTGGACTTCTCTTTTGATTTTGCTCGGGGTTGATCAAATAAAAGGCTCGATCGTCAATGATAAACGGGACCATTTGACGGAATTTGTAATTTTCAAAAGATCGCAGTGAAATATATAGTTTGCGTAATTTCCCCTGGCATATATCAAAATCGGCTCTTATCGGAATGATTTCGAAAAAAAAACAAACAAAACGAAACATCGAGCCTTTTGTTTCGATACGATCGTTTGGTAATTAAATGGTTTAATTCGCACTTGCATTCGTTAACAGTTTGTTTTGCCCGACTTAACCCATTGTAACCTCGTAAATTCACGACTATGTGGGGGCATTTGCTGCATCCGTGAATTTGTATATAAGCATGCTTTGAGGATTTGTTAAAAACAAAAAAAAAAAATGAAAATATCGTCTGATTCGATTTCGAAGTGTCACTTGAGAGAAAATGCTTGAATGAACAATTAATTTTGAGATGTAAATAGCATGCTAAAATTTTCAATTGATTTAGTTTTATAATGCATTGGTTTGACTTAATCCAGATTTCTGAAATTGCAACTGTTACATGCAACTTTGTACGTTGATAAAATTGCAATAATTCACCTATCCCCTACACACGCAGCAACACGACAAAATCCATCCATCGTATATAAAGTGTCACACCTATCCATATTGTTCGTTGTATATGAGAGTAAAAAGATGAAAAAAAGCTTTCACGTTCTACGATGTTGTATTACAAAATGTTATTAATCATGAGCATACGTATATTTAAAATATTCCGCTGTATTTAATCACATAAATACGAAAATGTAGAAACGAAATTGAATATTGTAATTTTTTTTTGTTGCGGTATGGAAAGAGAGAGTAAGTGGGAAAGAGAGCAATGACCTAAAGACTTTCATTTATATATATATATATATATATATATATATATATATATATATATATATATATGTACATGAATTATAAATTGATTTATAGAGTTTAATCAACCAGCTTATACACTATATAGTGAAAATAGTTGTTATTACAAATAAAAAGGCGTGAATTGAAAAAAATATATCGTTACCAATTAAGAAGGTAAATACGTAAATTATTTTCCAAATATTTGTTCAACTATAATTGTACGTGTGTATTGATATAATAAATTTTCGGTTGCTTTCACTTATAAATAATCGTGCGCGTATCGATTTCAAAAATCTAATAAATCAATTTTTACAAATTGATGGTTTTCACAAAGGGAAAAAGTAAAAAAATCGAATATAAAATAAATACGCGAAGCGAATCGAATATAAAATAAATCGTGCTGGAGAACGGGATAAATCCTCTGATATTTGGCAAATTGAGGTAGAACAAAGATCCCGTAGGAGAGTTTCCGTGGCGAGAGAACGAAATTCCTCGCCTACTCCTTTCTATATATATATTCGCACACACATACACGATACGCGCACTTATCGAGGAGCTCGGTCAGGAACACGAACGAAGCTGGGGTTGGAAGCGGGGGGGGCAGGGAAACGATCCTCGTCGCGGCCTGTGCGCGTTACTACGCGCGCGCGCACACACACACAGACACACACACACAAACACGAGCGACCAGCAACGCGCCCGTAAACGTATATACACGGGCAACCCCCCCCCCTCCCGGGCCAGGCTCGCGCACTTTCTCCGGCGCGGCGGCAGCGACTTTTGTACACGTTCGCCCGTGTACCGACCGCCCGCCCGCCCGCCCGCGCTCCGGCTCGCCACGTCTCAGTCGCCGCGGTCGCCGTCGCCGTCGTCGTCGTCGTCGCCCGTGGTCGTGGTCGTGCTCGTCATGCCCCGTCGACGAGAGAACGAGGAAGTTTGCGCTCGGCGGGCTCCTCCGGCTTTTCCTCCTCCCCCCTCTCTCTCTCTCTCTCTCTCTCTCTTTACCTCCCCCCTCCCCAACCCCCGCGCGCACTCGACGCCCTGACCTTTTCCTCTATCTCTCCTCGTCTGATGGGCCCGCCGTGTATAGCCGGCCGTCAAGGGAGAGGGGAGGAGAGAGAGAGAGAGGGAGAGAGAGAGAGAGAGAGACAGATCTTGGAATATATATATATATATATATATATACGAAAAGGAGAGGCGAGCGTGACGCGTATAAACCTCGGCGCGATAATCTGGCCAGCCACCTTTCTCTCTCTCTCGCCGCACGCGGTCGCGCGACTTTCTCCTCGACTCCGCGGGCGCGCGCCTTATACCTTGCTGGCGAACCGCAGTATGCAGGTATATATATATATATATATATATATACACACACATATATATATATATATGTATAGATACGAACGAAAATTTCGAGTGTGAAAATTTTGTAAATTTCTCCTTCTCTATACGTTTCGAAAAATATCGTTTTTTTTTTACTTTTCCCCTTAATTCACGATTTACGAATCTCCGTACTCTCTTGAGGATGTTCTTTCTCGCTCCATTGTTGGTACAGTTCAATTTAATGGGGATTTAATTGATTTTATAACATGAGTCGATTATTATTCATCGTAGCAAACGCACGTGACATTCGTGCGTTTGACGGCAACTACGTTTTTTTTTATCGTTTTCTCCGCCTTTTTGGACGCGCTCTTCTAACAAGGCGAATATTCTATGCGCTAGACGAGATTAACGATAGATAGAATTCGAGTAGAGATATTCGAATAGAAAGGAAGAACAGCTCATTTTCTTTCAAGAAATAAAATGAAATAATTTGTCGACTGTAGTGATAACGTAATATTGTATATTAAAATTATTTAGAAATTTTGATGTTGGAATACCCATCGTAAAATTATATAATCGATTATTTTTGTTTATAAAAAGCAATAAATACATAAAACTCGATATGTCAAAATTAATAAAAAGAAATTCCTATCCCAGAAAGTTTTTCTAATAGTTTTCGTACACGGACGCGCAATTTTATTTCTACCAATGTCAAAATATCAGACATAGAATTTAACTTTCGTTAAAGTATGCCTTATGGAAATTATCCAAATAATATGCTATCGGTAAACGAGAGGACAGATGGTATACAAACGCTATCAGTCCATTACAGAGAGAAACCAGAATGACGTTAGCGAGACATAACCCTTTGTTAACCGAGCGTCGGTATCGAATAAAGCCATTTATTATTGTTTTTCGTAGGTTCATTGGCTGTTTCGGACAGATCTATAGGTAAAAGACGCACAAATACGTCATTTAACGTTAACCTAAAAAAAAAATTTTAATTGCATTTTAAACAAATAACAAAATTTACTAATATTTTCTAGTAAAGATGATAATTCCAATCGGTAACTCGATCGTAGGCCGTAAAAATGTACAAAAATGTAAAAATGTAAAAAACCTTAGATTCATGATAAATTTTTACATTGCCATCCCATAGAATTGTCGAGACAGTATGGTAATTTTTCGATTCTGTTCGCAGCGTTGTAATTTTTACCAGAAAATTTCTCTCAGCGTACAACTGAATAAAAATTACATTTCAAATAGTTGAGAAAAGAAACCTAATTTCTCGATACTACACGCGCTCAAGTAGTAACAGACGAGATTGAAAAGCCCCGCCGTACGATCCTGAAAACTTGCAAAAATAAACGCGCGCGGTATTTTTAAAACAATCGGAAAAAATCGTTCAGATTCTTTTTCTCGCAACTGTGCAACAATGTCGAGTGAATCGTTCGCAAACCGCCCGATTGACTTAAGCTAGAAATAATTTCCTGCTTGCGCGAGACATTCTTTGTAATAGAGGATTTATTACTCGATCGGTGTAAAAGATTACTCGACAATTCGTTATGGGGTTGAGTCGCTCGAATGTATCAGTTGGTTCCGTTTTAACAATGTAATTTGTTTGTTTTACGTATAATCTAATGTGTAAAAATTAAATTATTTCAAAATTGCACATAATAATGTCTCTTGCGCCTTTTCTACGCTTTTGCGAATTTCCGAGCAAAATCGTGCCAGGATCTCGAAACGAGGAGTGTTATCAAATATCCTAATGGGAAGTTAAAAATTTTTATAAAAATTCTAATTTGTACGCAATTATTAAAAATGGAAAAAAGTAAGATAGACGTGATTCAAGGGCATGCTTAATTATAATTTGCAATAATTGTAATAATAATTGTCAGCTATTTGTTAATCATACTATAAAATATCGAGCACTTCTTGATCATTCGACATGAAATTGAAAATTAACTTTGATCGCCTGCCAAGTTTTGAAAAATCTCAATGTGTTTAAAACTTCATGTCTCGTTATCAACGATTCAATCATTCTAATCATTTATTTCAACTATATAGAGATAACGAAATTTCGATGGTTTGTTAAACAAAAAAATAATGAACAATATCAAAGGATTTCATAATAATCAAAACTGTAAAGGATGATTCCTATATATATATATATATATATATATATATAGATAGTTTATATCGAATCGAATAATCATCGTCAGAACAATACGAACATCCGTTGCTCAAAGCACACCGGTGGCATCGGCGAATCGAACGCGATTTTTCGCAAGTTATATACCGATGTAGTACACACACACAGAGAGAGACAGACAGTGAGAGAAAGAAAGAGACGAGCACGTGTCCTATATACCTCTATGTATCTGCTACCTCCGCACGCGCGCCCATTCGTTCCGTACTCGCGGGTATTGTGCGCCGCGAGGCACGCGAGGCCGTCGCCGCCAGCGAGCTTTTCGCCTCACGGGAACGCGAGGCGGACACAATAAGGAGCTTTTTGCCCGGGCGACACACACACACACACACACACACACACACACACACAAAGGGGATACACCTCGCGTGCGCAATAAAGCGACACGGAGATATAGAGATGCACGTACGTGCATACGGACTTAGATTTATTTATACGTCGTTGTGTGCATGTACAGAAAAATGGAGGGAAAGAGTGGGCGGGAGGGACGGAAGGGGGTAGAGAGAGAGAGAGAGAGAGACAGCGTGACTTGGAGGGGGGGGGGAAAGTGCCGCCGCAATTCGCAACACGGAGCGATCGTTATTATTGCGCGTCGGCGACGATCCGAAGATCGGTACGCTTTTTTTTCTTTCCTAAGCAAAGGCTTCCCCGCCCGACCTTGACTTTTTCCGCGCGTCACGAATACTATATATATGTGTATATTTATATATATATATATATATATATATATATATATATATATATATATACTTAGGCGCAATAAAAGAAATCGAGAAGAGCGGAATGGAGATAGATAATTTTTCATTCGATCCAAAAACTCCTTCCATTTGTTTCGTCTGAAAAAATTCAGTTAGTACTTATTACAATAGCAAATCATAGACATTTATCAATTTTTCGTTTTATATTTTATACTTAAGAATATAGCATCGATTCAATTTACAAAATATCGCATGTTTATAATAAATAAATAAATAAATATATATATATATATATATATATATATATATATACTTTATATATTTCTAATCTAAAATGCAATCATTTTCGTCAACGATAATACTAACGAGGAATCGATTGCGCACGTTCGATAGCCAATTCATTGTAGATCGTGGCCGAATGCCAGTTTTCGAGAAAAAGTGTTAATTGGAACGAGAAAAGAAACCAATCGCAACAATAACAACAACAATCTGCCGCCGTTATTATTGAAAATTTTTATAACAATATGCATACTTATAACCGCATGTATTGCACTATCGATAAGTAAATTAACAAAATTTGCAATTAAATATGGCCGTTCTAATTAATAGCATGCAATATAATTTGTGGTAATTATTTTTTATCATTCCGACACAGGGACACTCGGGCCATGAATTTTATCTGGGAATTTTTAGTTCAGCCGACACTATTTATAAACTTACCTTAATTTACAATTATGATTAAAAAACTTAAAAAGAAGGAGAGTTATCACGTGTGTGTGTGCGTGTGCGTGTGCGTGTGCGTGTGCGTGTGCGTGTGTGTGTGTGTGTGTGTGTGTGTGTGTGTGGCCTTTAAAACTTCTTCTTAATTAAATAATTGTTTGTGTAAAAAAGTACATTAATTCTCATAAAGTGATTTAATATATCAAAAAAATTATAATCCATTTTTCATATATATCTTACAATTTATTATATATAATACTTTAATGATATATTTTCAACTTAAATTTTCTGACAGAAAAAGCAGAAGAGGAAAAAACCATTAAATTGAAAAAAAAACTTACTCATTTGTAATGCACTTTTCGTCCCAAGTACTTTTCAATTTAATTACTCTTAGCGTTTGGTTTTACATTAATATGTTTCAGTTGTAAAATATTCAGCTAATTTTTAAATAGATGCAGCGCTAAAATTAATATCTGGTGGCCAAAGTTATTTTTTATGTTTCATAAAAGAAGCTTCAAATCAGTTGTTCAATCTTGCACAGCCGAAAAAAAAGATTCAGTAAAGTGAAATAAATATTCAGTAATATAAAAAATAATTTATATATACATTTCTAAGCTCAATCGCAATCGACTAACTAAATATTTATTTGAATTTACTTAACTTTACAGTAAATAAATTTATCACACGTGAGTAACAAAAACATAAATTATTTTTTCATAATTAATATTTCTTAGTTTTACACGGTTTTAGTAAATTATACGGTTTTTGTCGTTTTATCTTTACATTATCGTTCGGGCGTTTAACTTAAAATCGAACTCACGTACTGTAACTCGAGTATACGTAAAAAATTTTCAAAAAGTTTTTTAAGAATATTCATCTTCTATTTTTTTTCTAACTACACAGAATTACCGTAATTTAGTATAGAAATTAACATGGCAACTCTTGCCTACGATGTTCGACGATAAACTCGGACGATAGTAAAGCTCAAATAAAGTTTCACTTTTTCTATCTCGATATCATCTATTTTAAATCGAGAACCTCAAGTAGCGCTGGGCTCGATGGCAGCGTCGCTTAACGTAAAAAATAAGGAGAGGTGGGATGTTCCCGGCGCTCGAGGATTATAAAGAAAAATTGCGGCGTCTCGAACGGCGTTGTTTCTCATTAGAACGCGCGATCGAGGCTCGTACAGAGAATACGAAGAAGGACAATTAATAAGAAGAAAAAAAAACGCCGAACCCGCACACGGACTCTTGTATATATATATATATATATATATACATATAAGCGTAGAAAAGCGACAATGGACGAGCGGAAACGCGGCGTACCGCCCCCTAAGCTCTACGCCCCACCCTCTCCGTCGCGACCTTCCACGGATTTTTCGAAAAATCCCGGGTTTTTCACGTGAGCGCCCGGCAAATTGCCGGCAATTAAAAAGCCGAGCCGGTCGCTCTTTATACATACAGATATATATATATATATATATATATATATATATATATATATACTCTTCTTGTTATTCGTCTTCTTCTTCCTCTGCTTCTTCCGCGCCGAGCCCCCTTCGCCCCGCCCACGGCGCACTGCTGCCGCGGCGCATAATTGCACTCTTCTAATACGACCTCGCGGAACCTTAACCCGATAATGCGCGCCGAGTGCGCCGGCGAGCCGAGTTCGACGCCGCGCGAAGCGCGCGACAGCCGGACCGTGCCGTGTGCCCGACCCCGTACGCGAGTAATCCCGCGTCTTCCCGCGAAGTTTCGCCGAGTACGGGGGCCATGGACGGATTTATTTCTCATCATCGTGCGTCCGCCGGCGACGAATGATTGCGGAGTGCCGGAACGCTTCGCGATCGGAAATTCGCGAGGCACAAGACTGGCGAGCGATGGGATTGCTTAGATTATTAGTCGTGAATTCGGAAAGAATAACGATCCTTGTTAGTCGAAAAATTTGGAACAGGCTAATTAATAATGTCAGTTTGCGATTGTCTTGTTTTTTGTATAGATAACTGATAATTGTTTTAAGATAAACAATTAATTTTGTTTTTGTGTTAAGACAACGAGTGGGGTCGAACAAAGAAATTGAAAATGAATGGGAAATAAGCCATAGAATTGTATATGCAATTGAATATTAAAATTTCAATAGCGCGGATTAGCGGTGAAATTTTCAGATTAAGAGAAATAATCAGTTGGATAGATAAGGAAAAGTGTATAATTTCTATTCATTCCAGCTGAACTGGCGAACTTAATTAATGTAAAAAAAGCGTTTTAAAATATGATATTTTTGTTAATATATGTGCACTTCTAAATGCTTGTTGTAAAAGCAAATATAAAGTTAAGGGCACTGGAGTTCGAAATTGATACAGTAGCGTGTACGAAAATTAAAAACGGATTACTTACCTCTAAATCCAAAGTATTTCTGATCGGTACTCTTATTTAAATATCGAATGGTTAATGTAATCTTTTGTTGTTGTCAAATAAATGTTCAAATAAAATGAGTTGAAAATTCAGATTTTCTTACATTAAAACTTAAATAAACGTAAAATGGAGAACAAAAAAGGGGTAATTTTTTCTCTTTCTCGTACGTGTTCCCTTCTTCGTAGAAATTGAAAGGGATTTTGAAACCAGGAATTGAACAATTTTTCTTAAAATTATTGAAAATTAATAAATAATGGTTAATTATTTATATAATTATTATATTGCACGCGCTTATAATGGAATATGAGAAAAATTGAAATCAATCGATAAGAAACTGTCAATGACTATTCTTAACTTTTTCGTTGTTGTAATTTTTAGCGATATGTAACGAGCACCGTTCAATAAACGGAATGAACGATAGATACATTCTTATATATATAATAATAATATTTTAAGCGCAACAATGTTTACTCGGTCGATACGACGGACTAGTTGATCGTACGCGTTCATTTAACTTTTCCCTATAAAATCGTATTATCGATTCTGATACAGTCGATATAAAATATACGTATGTAAACCAGTAGAACGAAGATTTAAAATCAATCCAAAATATCAATCACACACACACACACACACACACACACACACACACACACACACACACATACACTTGACTATCAACGAATGCGACACATTAGCATGCCTCGCACAACGCAAACAAGCACGAAAACAGTCCAACACGTTCTCGTTCCGCCGATCCTGTCCGTCAGCCCCTTATCCCCCTTCCCCTCCTTCCCAAAGACTCCCCCTAACCAGTGCCAGCCCCTCATACGAAAGAAAAGAAAGAAAGAAACGCAGAAGAAGAAAAACTAAAACCAACGTACCCCGCCTTTGTCTGTTCCATCGAGCAGTACGTGGACCTGGACGAGTTCCTCTCCGAGAACGGCATCCCGGTCGACGGAGTCGCCGGTGGCGGCGGTGGCGGCGGCGGCGGCGGCGGCGGCGGCGGCCCCGGCGCCATGCAGCCCGGCCAGCTCCACAAGCTCGGCTCGGAGGCGACGGGCGGCGGCGGCGGCGGCCACCAGGGACCCGGCACCCTGCACCTCGAGCCCGTGACCAAGCGCGAGCGCTCGCCCTCGCCGAGCGAGTGCTGCTCGCCCGACACCCTCAATCCGCCATCGCCCGCGGATTCCAGTGAGTTTTCTTTAAATACATACACGAATATATATGTGTGTATATATATATATATATATATATATATATATATATATCCACGCGTTTATTTAATATTTTACGCTGTGCATATGATTTGTGTGTACGCGCGCGCGCGCGCGTATGTCCGGGAGAGCTTTGCGCACACGGTCGCCTTAACCGGGGGGAGCAGTGCGCGCAAGCCTTTGCGAGGAAAAACGGAGGACGGGAGGCAGTGGGAGAAAGAGTGGCTTGGTAAAAAATTACTGTTATGTTTTTGTTTCTTTTTGTTTCTCTTTGTTTTTAAGAATGGGGAGACTCGATACCGCAGTGCAGAGAATAAATTTACTATTCTACGTTGTAAAATTCAGAGGTGGTTGGGTCATATTTACCAGATTTCGTTAATTTATTCAATATGACATTTTTTAAATTTCTTTTTTACTAAGTTTTTTTTACTAAGCATTTTTATTAAGTTTTGTTTTCAAAAAAACTGATCTAAAGTTTTAGTACTTCTAATATGTTAGATAAATTAGAGATGAAAAAATACATCGACCACATCGAGATTTTAGCTATTTATGATGTAAATATAAAAGATTACGTACATAAAAAATTTATTAATTTTTTTTCAAACTAACAGAAAAAATTTCAAAAAGTTATTGAAAGAAAGATTTTTTATTCTTTTATTCAGGAAGAAAGAAGATTTTATACCAATTATTTTTTACAATATTTTATACAAACTTTTCTAAAAAAGCTAGGAAATCAAAAGCTGGAGATTTAATTCATATTTTTTATGTGTTATAAGAAAATTTTTTAGTATTAAAATATATTGCTTTGACTAATTCATTATCTTTTAAAATTTTATTATATTGAAAGAGAAAAGAGTAAATAAAATTGAAGAAATGCAAGAAAATGAATTTCAAACTAGTATATATAGTACAACATGTGTACTCATGCAAGCATCGAAATAGTTGTTGATATAAAAATGATGTTCAAACTTAAATAAGATGTAGAATACGTTTTTCGAAAGAACTGTTTAAGGTCGTTCGAGCGCGCGATTCCTAAGTGAGACAAATTCTATGTGAACAAATGTTCTTGTTTTTTTTTATATACCGTAATAATATATAAAAATTACTGTAATTAACATTTGATTAGTATCTTTTATCATGGAACATATCAACCAATAGTTTCAAACTTACACCGTTCCTTTTCAAAAAGGGATACAGTGTCACATTTGCCGACGTATTTACCATATAATAGGTACTATTATTACAATGCTTGCTCACAGAAATTCGGCCGGGAATGGAAGGATTTTTTTTTGCTTCAAAATCTATAGTTTGGTTTTATACAACATTTGAAACTGCCTTCATCTAATTTTCCAGTAACTTGAGTTGTGCTCGAACCACCTTAAGTAATTATAAAGATTTGTTAAAAGCGTGAAATAATGAGATAGTAGAGTGTGACGTTTTTTTTAAAAATGTAAATTTGATTTCTTTTTTTTTTCGATTACAATTAATCAATGCCATACGTCTGTCTCCTCATTTCTAAACAACATAGTAATTTTGCTAAAAACCACTTCTTTGATCAATGTCAAAAATTTGACGAGCAATAATGACGAGATATTTTCAAATATAGCATGAAATAGAAAGTTGATAATACTGTTGTTTATTTAGTTGACTAAATTATTTCGTCTTACAGTCCGTCTGTTAGCAGTAAAATAATGTATACGTAGGGCATAAATTTGATTTACAAGCAATTTCGTTTATTGAAGATTTGAATTTAGCTTGATTCAACCGCATTGAATCTGGATTTAAAATTGATAATTAAAAATTACAATCGAAATATCGTCGATTATCCGTTTTCCAAAGGTGCCATTGCTTCCCTGGCGCTTCTTAATATATTAGCGGATTGTTTTCCAAATCTAAAGAGGTAATAATAATAAAATAAGTATCGATTAAACATTTAAGGTAATTTACGTTGTCGCAATTAATATTGTTTACTAATGTAATGTAGCATATCTTATCTGTACAGCTAAATTAATAGTATTTTCATAATATCGATAGCAATTAGATACGATGTTCATTCCTTGTGAGTTTTTCAAAAAATAACATAATTATGCGCATTGATTACTAATTCAATGGAACGATTAATAATATCCGACACAATTATTGTCGAAAGTACGTTATTAAATTTTTAGAATTGGAATTTAATTGAATAAAATGCCGCATTATTTTCCTTAGCGCAAACGAAAAAAGCTTCGAGCCAAATGTGTATGTAACAACGAAATTTAACCGGTCTAGCCGTTGTATTATTGTCGCATGATTAATCCTTTCTCTATTAATCCACAGCTTTTGCAAAATCATTTATTCCTCAATTTGTCGCTCTACTTCCTAACAAAATCGAGCGATTTTTTTTCTCTTCCTTTTCAATTATTCGTACGGTGCGCGCACTTTTGTAAAATCGATCATTTCTATGCAGTAGAACTGGACGAGTTTAGGGAGCCGTGCGATTATATCAATCTTGCAATTTAATAATTATCGATATTCGAACGATCGTAGCGCAGATATTACGGCAATTACGCGATTTTCAACTTTTTCATGCATGCCAACTGAAGCACAGCTTTCTTTTTTTTTTACGCTCGTCAACGCTTTGTCTGAATTTAATTTCGGTCACTATGTTAATTTCGTTATTGTTATCGAATTTTACACGATACACTGAAGAATTTTCGTCAGATCTTGGTAGTTTTCACACAAAAACCGCTGAGAGTACACACACGGCGACACTCTTCTCTCTCTCTCTCTCTCTCTCTCTAACAAACGCTTTTCTTACTCTGTCTAAAAATTCCAAACTTGGCACAAGGGCTCTGGGTCTCATACTTTGTTTGAAAAAAAAAAAACAAAACAAAAAAAAAACAAAAAAAAAAAAAAGAACCGTACGCACTAACACTCAGCTCGTTACACGTATTCCTCTTTTGGCGCCCGTGTTGCCGCGCGCCTCCAGATTCGGGAGACTCGTCACGAATACAATATGGCTTGTCTCTTGTAGCGCTCTCGATGGCCTCATCGGGGCGGGACTTCGATCCACGGACCCGCGCCTTCTCCGACGAGGAGCTCAAGCCCCAGCCGATGATCAAGAAGTCGCGAAAGCAGGTGAGAGACCGACTTTGCTGTTTGGGGGGTGGGTCGGGATGGGGGTGTGTGCTTTTCTTTTGGTTCTGCCGTTACTGCGCGCTAGACGTAATTTATTTTGGTTTTGTTTTATTGTACAATTCGCGTGGAAAATTCTATTTTTTTGTTGATTTTAAACACATAAAAGAGAACTGGAGAGGCTATTCATTTTGTCGGATCATTTACACGTGATCAATTGACTTATCCGGAAATCATTTGCAAACACATTAGAATTATTAGAATTAATCGAAATCAGTTGAAATCATTCAAAATCGCGTCCAGTTCATTTAAAATCCTGTTAAAATCCTTTAAAAATCGTTGAGATTATTTTAAATTATTTCAAGTCATTTGAAATCATGTTCAAATCCGTGGAAATCATTTGAGTTTATGTTCAATCCATTGAATATCATGATTAAATCATTTTAAAAAATGTTAGATTATTTGAAATTATTTTAAATAATTTGAAATCATTTTCGGGCAATTAAAATCGCCTTCAGATTCTTTTAAAAACAGTCAAGATTTTTTTGGATTATTCGAAATCATGCTGAAACTATCTGAAATCTTACTGAAACCAACCGAAATCTTGAATTCGTATCATAAAATATATAAAACATTTTAAATTATTTCAGATCATTTTCAAATCATAGTATTTCGTACGAAATTCGGAAATCGTGTTGACTTTTGGGCTTGGGGTGAATAGCCTCTGAAAAAAAAACATATAAAGAGTCACAGAACTTTTAACAAGTATTTAATGCATGCTCGTAAATTTAACTCGAGTAAATCAGCATCTATATTTTATCTATAAGTTACATATAATTATATAATTAATAAATGTAATATAAATATTTGTTAAATCTAATACAAGATATAAAAAATTTAGTAAAGTATAAATGAAATTTCTGTTAATGCTTTGAGGTTATAATTGACGTTTCTTGTACATTTGTATTGGCTAGTATTGGAAAGTGTTGTACTTTCACAAAAAAAAAAGGATTTTGGAATTCGAATTTACCGCAAATTCTATCAATCGGCCAAATTTCAACCGACGATACGAATTTACACTTGATTCTATTAGTTTGTAAATTAAAAAAAAGGCATGTATTTTTTATATAAACGCCTCAAACTTAACGTACCGATGCATGGTATATTACAATAAGATAACCTACTGCGTAAATTGTACAAGATTTACCCGAACAACAGATTCGATTTTTATTCTTGTCTATGTATATAATATGCTTGATGTTTGAACCAATCTTGAAAAAAATCCGATGTTGACTTTTTATTTCCCACTACTGGTTTTGCAGTTCGTTCCCGACGACCTAAAGGATGACAAATACTGGGCGCGCCGCAGAAAGAACAACATGGCCGCGAAGCGCTCGAGGGACGCACGCCGCATGAAAGAGAACCAAATCGCCCTGCGGGCCGGCTTCCTCGAGAAGGAGGTACTGAAGCCCCCGAGATCGAGAAGAGCGCGATGGGAAAATGTTTTTGGCTGACCGATACTTTTATTTATTTTTTGTTTTTTTTTTTTTTGGTGACTTATGGTATCGGGGCCGAACAAGGAGCAGCTATATCGTTGTACTCAATCGGGATCGCTTAAAAAGTCAAAGTAGAAGACTTCGATGTTTTATCCGCGACCTCTTAAAATCTTTCTAATTTAAACGAAATTGTCCTTTATTTCTTCAAAATCATTATCGCGCAAATCGTTGGGAATTGAAAACGGCGACATGGTGTAGCTGTTCCTAAAAATAAGAGATAATTGAAATGCAGAAAAGGCGCAATTTTAAAATCAACCTTACGTCTCGAGTCCGGCATTATTTTTTTTCAATTACATGCTGTTTTACAATGGCGTATTCAGTATGGCGGATTTTATTTTAAAAAAGTTTGGAAGATAAAAAAAATACGATTTTATACTGACGGAATTCCAAGAAAAAAGGCCTCTCTATTTTCATTTTTAATTTTGTACTGATTTTCAGAAAATAATTTCGAATATCACAAATTTGTAAAGATTCGATTACCAATCTGACGTCACATTGGCAAAATTCAAAGTAGCGTGTCTAATATTACGGACGTCAATTTCAAAAATCGAATTTTGAAAAATAAAAAAGGATGACGAGAGAAAAAGCCGGGAGGTCTTTTATTTTCAATTCGGCGATGAATGCGATTTTTTTAAGTCAACTTTAACACGCAATTTCATAAACAAAACAAATCGCCTGCGCCATTTTGAAACTTTGCAATTGTACCTCGGATTGGTAATCAGACCCATCGGTCCCATGAAAATTAAGATACTTTGAAATTTCATTGACCAGCATCCTTAACGTGTAAAACGATTAACGTAATGAGATTTCGCAAGAAAACAAAAAAAAAATATCGTTACAATTTGTGACAGGCTGCAACGTACAATTCGAGGCGTCCGCCGCAATTTTACGATTAAGCGTCACCAACAGCCATTCGACATGCCCTTAAGGGCCTTTCGAACAGAATCTAAAAACTCCACTCGACTTTTCCCACCGTACGATCAAATTATATAGAAAGCGATTAATTTTTCAAATCTCTCGATATAAATTAATAAATATTTTTATCGGTATTACAGTCTTTATATAATATACTATATAATGACTGTCAATTTGTCCTTGTTTATTATCACCCCCGAAAAATGTGAAATATAAATTACTACTAAAAAGAAAATTAAATCAGATTAAAAATTAGAAATAAACAAAATTTAAATTTAAATTTAAGATTATGGGGGCTGTCAGGTTGTCCTTTGCTAACATAGAATATAGATTATTTTTATTATTTTTAATTTGTAATCTAATTTTATTTGATTTCCAGTTGTAACTTCTATTTCAGATTCTCCTGGGTTGATTATAAACAAGGACAGCCTGACTGTCAGTACTTCAGTATAATATTTATTAACTCAATTCAGAACAGTCGACATAAGTACAATTTTTAACGCTCGATATAAGATATCGTCAAATTGTGATATATAAATATACGAAGATGTGCATATTTATACATAAACATGTGTATTATTCCAGAACATGGGCCTGCGACAGGAGCTCGACCGATTAAAGAACGAGAACATGCTCCTGCGCGACAAGCTGAGCAAGTACACGGACGTGTAACTTGGGGCGACTCGTCCTCGCCACCAGCCGACCACCCCAACCCAGCCCGCCGCCCTCCCCGGCCCCCTGTTCGCAAAAACGAGCCGCCGGCAGTCGCGCAAGAAGCGGTGAAAGCGGCGGTGGAGTCGGGGCGGGGGGGGGAGGAGGAGGAGGAGAGGGATGCCGCATGGACGACGAGCCCGCTATATATAAAATAAACGCTCTCCCCGCAGGAGCCGGCTTCGCTCTGTGCCAGCACTGCTGTGCTCTCTCGCTCTCGCTCTAACTCACACTCTTCCTCCCAAGCGCGGCGGCAGGGAGCGACGGGAGTTGGACGAGCGGGCGCGCGACGATGACGGCGTCGAGGATGCGGATGAGGAAAATTATCGAGGGCTCATCGAACGAAGTTGGATGGGCAGAGCGAAGGGAAGAACGAAATGGGAAAGAATGCAAAAGTCAACGTTGGCAACGATTCATCGCGCCCCCCCCCCTCCACCCCGGATTCGTCGTGCAGCTCTCACCAGGCGTTGTAAATCCTTCCTCTCTCCCCCCTCTCTATCGCGCCAATGCTCTCTCGCTCTCTCTCTCTCTCTCTCTCTCTCTCTCTCCGCTCTAATCTCTCCCAAGCAAATAGTCCTTACAACGGAGAGGTGAGAAGAAACCGAGGCAGCTGCTAGCCTTTCGGCACAGTTTCGATTTTTCTTTTTTTTTTCTCTGTTATATTTTTGTCGTCTTTTTCGTGCCTTCATACGCCAGACGGTTGATATAACGGCAACTATGAGACAATATGGATTCATGTAATCGGGTTTATGGGGATTCCCTAACTTCCTCCCACCCCATGCACGATTCCATCCTATTTGCATTCCAATCTCGTCCCTCTGACATCTAAAGCATGCTGCATTATAGCGAGAAATCAACTTATAAATTTTAACATTATTGTTTTCTGTTTTGTTTTAATGTTGACCGTCGAAGATGAATGGAAAATTTACGTCAGCTAAATTTAGCACTTTTCTAATATCATCGTATCTTTGTTCACTGTGTGATACGTCGGGCCTGTTTATGTACATATATATGGGTATTTTACCTTAGATATATATATATATATATATATATATATATATATATATATATATATAAATAACGAATGGATTTTCATTTCGAACAAGAATTACCGAAATTAGCTTTAATTCTAGATCGTGCTACCTTCTGTTTTTAATAGATCCGTGCAATTTTTTCTCTCACACTTGTATTCTTCAAAGTGAAATTATCCCCCTCTCCTATTTCTCAATTGTACATATTTGAATCCATAGTTAGATTGTATCAAAAAAATAGGAAAAGAGAAAAAAGAATCATAACGAATGTGCAGCGGATAGCGAGAACGTATGAAACAAAGCCAAAAGGGAGGAAGAGGATGGGTTGGAGGGAGAGACAGAGAGAGAGAGAGAGAGAGAGAGAGAATGAGAGCGAGCGAAGGAGAGTGAGTAGGAGAGAAATATTTCTTGTTTAAATGTATTTACCATAAACATCCTATCGAAGATACAGAGCTTTTTTGTAAATGCAGCGTGCGATTTTATCGACGACGATTGTTTATGAGGTTCTGACGGAGGCCGACAAAAAATATTATCATTGTTATTAACAAATGTATATTTGATAGAGATGCCGTGCAAGTCTGCCGAGAGACAAGGGCGAATTGTAAATTAATTGATTTCTCCTCTGTCGTACATACCGGTGTCTTCTATATATCTTTCGTTGACATTACATAATTAGATTATGGCAATTTTTATTAATCTTACGTAGCGATTGAAGTTAACTTTATTATATCAATGAATTTTTGGAGACGACCCAAACAATTTTATGCGCTATAAAACTATTGTATATGGTAATAAGAAAAGTGTCTTTTTTTTTAGGAAAGTTTAATGTAGGTTCATTCATGCGTGAGTTGTAGCGATAGGAACCTATGTTCACATTGTGGTTCCTATACGTAGATTTTGATTCACCGCGATACGCAGAATCATTTTATGATTATTGTCACATATTAATATATCATCTCTCATGGATTATTATTATTATTATTATTATAATTATTAGTATATTATAATTATTATTACTATTATTATTATTATGATTATTATATGGATATATATACTGATGAAAATTGTTGAATTTAAAAAGTTTTTATATAGATAAATTCCTTTTTGATCATTGACGAATCGAACTGTTTATACGAGATTTATATTTGCTAGATTTTTTATCTGGCTCGATTGATATTATTGTGCAATCTGGCGTCGAAATATATATATATATATATATATATATATATATATATATATATATATATATTCTGTAATAAAGTAAATATTTTTTAAATTTAAACATTTTTTCAGTGAACTTTTGCACATAGGATCTATACTGAATTTTTTGTAAGAAAACAATGTTACATACGTAATAAACTCTACGTAATTAAGCCAATTTCAATTATTTTTATTTCACTTTTATTGTATACTCGAGAACTGGAAATCATCGATGAGCATTAGACACCGATTTGGTGAAAATGATCATGATCTTATTACGAGAGGCGAAGATCAGTAAATTAATATAATTGTGCGAATGGCGACGATGTAGCAAACATTTCATTCGCACGAAAGAACGCGCGTTCACGTTGGTGTACAAAGGATTGATAAAAATTTTTTTTTGTTTTTTTTTTTTGTTTTTTTTTTTTTTTAAGAAACTCTTGAAATTTCGAAGAAGAAAAAAAACAGAAAAAAATTAATTATCCAAGTTTAGTTTTATAATCGTTGAAGGAGACTTGCCTCGAACGGTTCTCTTCGTCTTCCGGAGTTTCGAGAATTGCAAATATACGACGCCGCTTTGTATTACATTTTGTTTGAAGCATTGCCTTTTCTTTTTTGTAAAAGATGCACACACACGTACACCGATTTACATATACATATATACATGTACACATACACGGATTTGTCTGTTCATAATTTAGAGCCTAAGCTTTTTCTTCGCCTACGTTAAGTGTAAATTTGCACGCGCAGTCACTGCCAAATTGTATTCTAAAAACTACCGCGAATTCAATTTGTTCAAATCTATTATTTTGTACATATATATATATATATATATATATATATATATATATATATATATATATAATATCAAGAATAGCACCAATACCAGACTTATTTCCGAGCATTTGAACAAGTCTTTATCTCGCGGTATATCGACTAAAAAGCGAACGTGAAGACGTATTAATGAAAAAACAAAAAGAAAAAGAAGACGAAGAGCATTGTTTTCATTTGTTTTTTTGATTGAAATATATATATATATATATATATATATATATATATATATATATATATATATATAGATAATGCGGCGTAAAATGGCATTGTATATATGTAGGCGGAAAAACTTCGCGATAGCATTAGCGACGTTTTCTACGCGCACACGGTATATATATGTATGTATGTATATATACATATATATAGCGTTATGTTTTTCCTTACGTCCCGTGTGCAGATCTTCTTTGTATAATAATGTTCAGCCCGATCCTGTGCGTTTATTAAATTTATAGCGTATCATATCTGCGTAAAATAAAGAAATACGTTGGTGACGGTGATTTTTTTTTTTTTTTTTTTGTTTAGAAGATTTTAGTTCTTTTTACTACAGGCGCATATAGATATACCAATTAAAATGAACTTTTAGATTCTTTTCAATTTGTCACACACCAGTATACCGATATGATGTGTTATATGATAAACTCTCGACTATTCTCGATCATCCTTCATTTTTTGTATATTACCTCATATTTAAATAATATTATTATAGTTTGTAAAACGTTTATATATATATATCTATATATATATATATATATATATATATATATATATATATATATATATATACACCGTAGGATAAGAAGCAATACGGCGATAATATATTAGAATTAACGGAGGAGGAGATTATTATGGAGAAAAATTATATATAATGCTGGCGCACTCGCACGCACGGAAAACGTCCTAATATTAATAATCATATTAATACAAAAGAAGATGAAAAATAATGAAAAAATCAAGCTATACGATACCTTTATTTTCCATGAATGTAAAGTCTTCGAAGCAGATAACTGATGTATACGTGAGAAAGATAGAGCTTTGAAATCATTATTGTTTGTATATGCAAGTGATACATGAACCTACATATACGTATACCATGTATTATATCGCCTGTTAGTTGTTATTTTATTATTGTACCTAATTAAAAAGTTTCTGCAAATATAATGGAATGAGCGTGTGCGTAGAATTTTTATTATATAAATACATATTGTAATATTGTAGATTCGAAGAAAAGTATATCATTTCATCCAGAATAATACTTTTCCATTCTAAATTCTTCATCGGCAATATATACTTTGCGAATTTTCGCAGATTCGATTATTTATACATATATATATATATATATATATATATATATATATATATATATATATATATGCACGGAAAAAGAAGGCATTGAATGGGAAAAAACTTTATACAAACGTAAGTGTAAACTCTGAAATTATGAACGAGAATCGAGATCGAAATAAGACGAATGGCCTTCGGTGCTGGCACTGCTCTTCTTCTTCTTCTATTTTTTTTTTTTTTACTTCACGACACCTAATCATTATCATCTTTTTATTTCCTCTTTCTTTTTAAGTTTTATAAAGTTTATTTTTGTTTATTACGGCTAAGCAGTTGAGCCGAAATTCTTTCGGCATTCGCGAGTTTTATCAACTTAATGTAGAATGGAGTTACTAACGCAATGTAAAGGCGTCGATCTTTTTTATATTATATTGTTATCATTTGTTTCTCGGCGAAGAAAATGAACTCGTTGGCGATAAATATATGCGATAAATTTTTACGCTTAAAGAAAGCAACGACGATTTCGCACGTGAAACCAAAAAAAAAAACAAAACAAAACAAAATAAACAAATAAATAAAAATATCTTGGAGCTCTCGCCACTCTGCTATTTTTTAAAAAGAAGCGTTAATTATTATTGGATACCCTTTATTCTTTTAACGGTAGAATGAATTAATAGTCTTTTTGATCTGTCCTTCTTTATACCTTCTAAATATATGTATACGTTTTCATTATTTTATAATAAATTTTGTATAGAAGGCAGAGTTGCCTTATTAGTCTATAATAAGCGATGCGAAAACGATGGTGTTCGAATACATTTTTAACGACAAAATATTTTAGAGAACAAAGAGAGAAAAAAACTATAAAAATTGTTGAAAAAATGATGTGTATGTATACCTATTTTTAATGCAAGAGGAAGAGTATGCAAGTGCGTATTATAAAATTTAATCGTGCGAAATCGTTGATATGTTTTACGCGCCTCTATATAGGAAATACCAATTATTTTGTAAATTATTCTTACGAAAAAATTGATAAGTAATTAACACGTGTTCCTTGAAACCGATCGATTCTCCTCTATTTTTTTTTTATTTAATTATAAAATGTAAATTAAAAAAAATGTTGTTTGCGGATAATAACAAAAATTTATGGAAAAAAGAGAGTAGTAAGCGAAATTTATTATTGATTTTATTATTATTATCACCGTCTTTATTATTACCATTATTTTTATTATTATTATTAATATTATTATTATTTTTATTATTCTTATAATTATTACTACTACTACTATTATTATTAGATTTACTATTATTACTACAATTATAGCGAGAGTGATTGATAATCACATAAACCAGCAAATCATAGACGAGTAACAATAATATTGTAGAGGCAGAGCTTCACACGATAGAAAAAACATTATGTAAAACAAAGCAAGCAGTGGTACATTACAAGATATATCATTTAATAAAAAATAATTTTAACACATAAATTTGTAAATTTAAGCGCAGTTCTTAAGAAAATGTAAAAGTAATTAAATGTAGATAAAAGATATATGTCGACAAAATAAGCGAGTAAAACAAAATGTTGATTGCGAGGAAACTCGAGTAAAAATACAGAAATACAAGAAAACCAGGACAGCATACCGTCACTACACAATTTAAAAAAATAATCTTATCCGATCCAATTTTTTGCTTTTAAAATAAAGCGACGAGATTCCGAAGTAAATATAAAGCTGTAAGTCGAATAAAATTAATGAAAAACATTTTACCGAACTATATTCAAGGTGCAACTATGACGGTAAATAATTTAAGAAATAAATGAATTAAATGATGAATTAAGAATGGCCACCAACACAATGGAACATAACTGTATCACATTTCGAGAAATATATGTATTTGTTATTGTTTTAATTGAAAAATCTCATGTTTTCCTTATTTACCATCCACCTTATCAATAACCTTCCTAACAGATTTTAAATGTTAAATCTGAAAAATTCATTTTCTTTATGCACTACATAGAGCACGCTTAGACATACATTAGAACATTTTTAGAAGTACTGACGAATTCATTTAATTAATTTAAAAATATTGAATAATTTATTAAAAGAAAGAAATTATCTCTTTTCATAAAAATTGTTCAATGAGAAGTAACAATAAAAAGGTTTCATTTCTGTAACATATAAAAACAAAAAAAAATTGTAAAAAAGTACTTGTAAAAAATCCAATCTGTAAATCACTCTTTACTGTTCATTATTTCGATATAATATTTAACAATTGCATACAATTTTTAAGAATACGAAATTATTTTCTATTTTTATTTAAAAATTTTTAACAAACATATATTATTTTAAAAATATTGAAAATTTTCCGTAATAAACTCGAAAGCCCAGTAAGATTCTGTTGTCTAATTCTTCGATGTTGCTATAAACAAAAAATTCACGTTATAACTTTACATCTCATAGATACCCAATAGTACTTGGGTTTTCACTACGTACACAATCCATCGAATTAAGAAGAAATACCATTTTATTGCTTATTTATTCCATTATTTATGTTGCATAATTATTTCGACAATTTGTCGAAATATTCAAAATTTTAAAGAAATATTTTGTCTAATCAATGCCACGGGAAGAATTATGAATAAAAAAACCTTAGTACATATTCTTGTTTGTTACATCCTTTTACTTATTAAAAAAACTTTAAAGACTATAAAAATGAATGTTAGAGCATTATGTTACGACACATTGTTAAGTTATTGCAAAAAGATTCGAACAAACGGCACCAACGATGGAATTGTGAAAAAAAACTCTGTTATAATTTTTATATCTATATAATTATATTTTTCCGTATAGATTCAACTAAAAAGTACTTCTTTGTTTTTCAATCTTTTTGAATCCTCAGTAATTTAGTTAATTAACTCACTGAGTTAAATTAAATGACGTCGAAAGTTTGACCCTGTTAACGACATAGTCACATTTTTACTCTATGCGATGTAAGCCAAAAAGGGATCATAATATCCAGGACTCTTGCATAGAATTTGCTACAATTTAGCATACTCTCGTAAAAAGTAATGATTTTGGACCTGGCAGAAAACATCTTCGAAGTTTTCACGTGCAGCTTTTGTTCAATTAAGTAGATCGTTAAAATGGAATACCGATTGTCGAAATGTATCTCAGACGAATAATATTTGTCAATACAATCAAACTGCAATTACTAGTTCAATATACATTGTTACAATATGAGTAAATGGATTTTTCATTGCGAAAATAAGAGATTGAAAAAATAAAACCTAATTCTTGTAAGGACAACAAGTATAAAAAAAATCTTTTAGATACATTTAGAACACAATTAAATGTTTCAACTCAGGGATGCATCACAAATTTTCTACAAAATATCAAATACAAGTTTAATTTCATTTTATTTTTACATATCAACTATTTATTCAAGAGTATGAGCGAAAAAATATTTCTGTTCAAAGAATGTTCATAATTACAAAATGAAAATAATTATACAATAATCTGACAAATAGAAATTTGGTGCGTTCCGCTTTCGGACGTCTTGATGGGGAAGATGGCAGGTGATTATTATTTGAAATTATATGGATTTTTAATTTTATTTTTCTTTTCCCAAAAAATAATAATTCTTGCATACTACTTATTATGTCAAATTCTTCAAATTTAGCTTATATCTTTGATATGTAAATTCATTTTCATCAAGCAGTTATAGATTCTATAATATTCTGTTTAATAAAAATATAGCTCAGGAAAATACAATCGCTAGATTATTTCATAAGATATATTTTTAAAAAATAGTTTAAGTAGTTAATTATAATCCAATATTTACCCTCGGCACTTAAATATGATATCTGATCGAGCATAGTACGTTTAAGATTAGACCACCTGTTTAAGAACAAAAGATGCAAAATGATTATTTTATAGTTTAATAACAAAATCCTTTAACGTACTTCATATAAATTAGAAGTCTCAAAATGTGAAATATATCTTGTTGAAAAACGTGCAGCGATTTGTCAACAACAAACAAGCTGCTAAGGTACATACGTAATTCTTATTTGAACATTAATAAAACGTTTGTTCAATTTCATAAGTAAGACATAGAACATCATAATATTGAAAATAACAATCAAACTCATATTCAAAAAGTTATATGTATCCCAACATTAAGTCTATCAATCCTATTTTAAAAAAAGATTGCATAATAAATAATTTTATTTTAGTCAATAGCGTAAATTACAATTTTTTTAATATCATTTGGTTCCAAAATTATTTTACTAAAAAACTGAAAAAAAAACTGATATTTGATATAAAATCACATGTTTAGATTCTAATAAAACATGGGACAAACGTATCTAAAAAATAAAGAAAAAATATCATATAAACATAAATATGATGTAAAATGAAAAAAACGCGAGCCCAACTTCTAGTATTCAATACTAGAATAAGCGAACGCAAATTATGGTTAGTAGCTAAATGTAACAGGTCATTTTATTTAAATAAATGAGGGTGATCGTACATTCTATATATATATGAAAATGTTCTGGAAATATTTGAGCTGTTATATAACAAAATAAATTTTCAAATTAAAATTTTGAATATCCAAACTCTTCGACTCGTGCAATTTAATAGATTTAATTATTATTTAATTTGTTTTGTAACAAACAAGATATTAGATTCTTACTTTTACTTAAATGCTTATGTTACCATCCGGATCACAAGGGTACAGAATAATCTTAAAGTACTAAATAATGATCAATTATATAAGTATAATAGTAATAATCATAATTTTTGTTTGCGTTGGATAGTGGAAAGTTCATCCGACAAGTGAGTTAATTGACGACCTAGAGCTCTCGTATCTAGTAGCTACCGCAGCAAGTGCCTTCCGACCCTCGGATTTGATATTTCTGAGTTCTATCAGCACCTCATCCGATTTGACTTCCGGATGAACCTTACAGCTGCACCCGAATCCTCAAGTTTGACGCAGTCCCTAATGATCTTCATTACTTCTGTATATTACTTCCCTTGCGCTGGCTTGATGACAATCGCATCAAGCTTTGTTCTCTTCTTCTGGACTTTCTTTGACCGGGTATTCTCCAGCTAAGACGTGCGCTTTTTCTCTGGAGGTTTTGCTTTTTTTCTCCTTAGTACCTCGATCCAACCCCATTTCTTCATATTATCTTGTATGGAGTCCTCTTCTTTCTTATTTTTCGTAAACACAGATAATCTGTCCGAAGACTAATTACTGCGGCAGGCCACTTTCCGCCGATCATTTCTTGCTGCTAGATTGGCGTGGAGAATAAACTTCCCTTTTACCTTTTTTCTCGCCTGTGCTGCATTTCGACCGCGTTTGACAGGCCTTCTTTTATATTTTTTTTTAATATTTGGCTGACTTTTTAGAATCTTTTCCATGTCTCTAACCAATTGGCCAAGTTGGAGTAATATCTCCTCCTAGCTCAACTGGGCCATTCTCAGCTGACTGTTGAGTGAACTACCTGTAATGTTGACCGTCGCACTAGGCAGGTGGCCTACTGGTATGGTCGAGGAGCCGGGAAAATCCATTGACTCTACAAAGCCAAATGTAGCTGATACTCGGAAATCTGCTTTAATTTCTTTAGCTTCTTCCATTTCTTCATTTTTTGTGTCTTATACGTGTTATATTTATGATAGACAGGAGGCTCACTAGTTCGAGGGTCCGGGTTGATGTCTTGAATTTCTCCATTATCCAAGTTCTCCTACATATCGGTGGCCTCGGCCGTTCGCCCCTTGCGTCTCACAACAAGGTCTCATCGGTTCGACATACGGCACTACTACAAGATGCGAGATTTGACGCTACCAGAAAATAAATTAAAAAATAAAAAAGGCCTGGCGACGCTCAACTAATGTGTGGGGACAGCCTCCCATGTTGGCTAGACTATGTGCGGGCCTCCTATTACTGACAGCCCAGGAGTGTCATCTGGTTTTACGACTGCACCCTCCAGTAAGGAGCGCACATATATATGACTTGATCCCCTCTGAACTAACCTCGTCCTAGAACCAATAAGCACTGCGTCTGTGAGTATTCAAGGTGATTCGAATTTGGTCTCATTCACACGTGAGAGTTGTCCGTTTATATAACCTCCCCTACATTCATCATCCGCTTGGAAGATGCCCGTGTCTATAACCACCATCTTCATACATGAAAGATACGTGTTTATAGGGTCCCCGATACATTCTCGGGCTTGAATACGTTAAAATATGTTAGTGTGTATACATATGTTAGTATGTTAGTGTAAAGCATGTTAGTGTGTAGGTGATGAGTGGTTATATGGACGAGCTAATGTTTTCATGTATTAACATTTTCATGTATTTTAGTTCTTTTTGAGCTCTGGTTATTTTTCGCTATCTTTTCGATGTATTTTCATTATCTGCATTCATAAATAAATGTAAATATTTCATAAAAAAAAAATTCATGCTTGTTTTTATTTCCTTTTCAAACCATCACCTCTCTTGACTAAAATAGTAGGGCTGAGTAGGCCGGGCGTATGAGTTTAGAATGAAAATAAATTTTAATCCAAACTGTTTTAATTGTGTGAGGTTAAAGCTTTTTAAAGATCATAGAGCTAATTAATATTCCAATGGAAATATTACAAAAATTGTACGATAAATTTTATAGAGCGAAATTAGATTTTTAATTGAAATAATTAATTCTTTCTTGTCATGTATTGCTGTTTAACAAAAAAATCAATTTTTTTAATTGCACACTTCAAGGAAAACTTGCTAAAGTTGTGAAAATAATATGAATATAAGTTAACCATTAAAAAACTAATTGAAACAAATCTATCTTTTACTGTCATGTATGGTGACCTTTTTAGGCGAGAATAAAGACACACATTTGAAACCATTAAAAACTAACGTAATGCGCAAGAATTTATGAGTTACGATAGACTTGTTTATATCCAACGGGAGACGTCAGTCGGCGATGCTGAAAAACCAAAAAATGCACGTGATTCTATAGTTAATAAGCCATCGATATGGTAATGTAAAGGTGCGTTGCTGTATTCTATCACGTACTTTATCGCTGCAATTATAATATCCCATTTTACCAAATGAGAAACGTTTGCACTTGGCGTTAATTATTCCAACTTGTCTGTCGATCGTCATCGAGATAAGTAAAGGATATTGTTGCGCCAGCATCAACAAAATTTGACAAAACCGTTCGTTATTTTTGTGATAAATATCAAGGCCTAAGCGGTAACTGTGTTTGTCTCGTAAGGTGGCACGGGCGTAATTGAAGCTACTGGAAAATTACACACAAACAGTCACGAATGTTTTACTAAAGAAATCTTTAAATTTTGGAGGAAAAAAACCATGAAACTGTCGTTGACGATGCTATTTTTGAGAAAAAAACATTTCTGGTTAACAATCGAAATAACGCGTAACATTACTGCAATATTACGACAATATTACCGCAATATTTTAGCAATTCACAAGGAAATTTCGATTACAGGAATTTGTGACAATAATGCAGCAAAGTTCATTGCGATGTTTCTGCAATATTGTTGTGATTGGTTAATTCATTGATTGATTACGGCACTATTAGCGAAAACTGTTGCATTAATGAAAAAATAATTTGTCATCTTGTAGAATTCTCATACTATGAAAATAATTCTCAGCTTCATAAACTAATCGACGGTTTGTTGTCCACTTGCCGGAAAAAAACCTTCGTATTAATTGAACTTTTATATCACAGCATAATATTTTGTGTATCAATATATAAAAATTTTATAGATTTTGTTTTAAATCATTTAAATGATAAACAGTCGGGATTAGTTAAAACAGATATTGAATGACCTACGCAAGAAATTGTATTTTCACACTTTAGTCTTATATCTGGTAATTTATATGGAAAATAAAAATAAAATTGATAAGACTTGAAATATTGAAATAGGATTCAAAAATTATTAAAGAAACACATTATTATAAAAATCTAATTATTCTAACATTTTTTTGATTCGGGAGTCTAACTACCTTAAGGGCGATTATGCCTTACAGAAGCATTAAATTCTGGGTTAAAAAAGCATTATGCAAGATATTACTTTCTTACGAAAAAAAAAAATTAACTACCGAGGAAACTTATAAACGTATAAAATACCGCGCAATTGGAGGCCTATATGTCGAAGAAAAAGATGCAGTTCGTATTTTTTGTCTGAAATAAAGAATTACAATAAGTTTCTCATGTTTGTACATATTTGCATTATTTATACAATTATTAAACGAAGTAAAATAAAATACGAAATTAAGAAATTTTAAATTATTGTAACTTGCATAAAAACGTATTTTTAAGAGAAACATAACCACTATAACTATGATAACTTAAGACAGTTTTCTGCTCCAAGACATAAAAAAGGCTAATTTTGAAAGACTTACATTAATAATAAAAAATTAATACTCATCAGCTTTTCCTGATCGGAATTTTATGAATTGACTAAAGCAATAATAGCAAGTTGATTTCTTCTTTAAAAAGTAAATTGTAAACTTAAATCCCGCCATGAACAAGAGATAAACATGTCTAGTATTCACCTTTTTTGCTAACCATAATAAAAAGGTCAAGATTCAATTTGTAAAAAACATCTATTAAAAATTTGAAAAAAATTATGAAAGATTAAAAAAAAATTCATCGTAGTATCGTCAATATACTTATATAAATGAAGTTATCACATAATTGTCTGGATTGTTGGATCTAATGTATTTACCATTCGTATTATATATTTATGAATTTTTTAATGATTGTTATTATAGCAATTTGATCCGGAGTTACTCCGCTAATGGCAACGCAGAATATTAATAATTAGGGCTTTAAATTGATAAAATATGTAAATATATTATAATATATACAAAAAAGAGTGTCTATTTTTTCTAATGCGTATCCGGATTAAGTATAATCCGAATTCAGCATGAAGAAAATAATTTTGAAAAATTACGTAAATCTACAGATAATGTGGATAAATCTGCAAGATATACAGATGTTTTCGTTTTATCAGTTTCTTTAATTTAAAGTGACTCCATTGATTCTTGAATAATCTTGGCAACGACGTAAAAGAAATTTGTATGATATATATTAAGTATTCAGATTTCAATTTCTGTAGGATAAGTTTATTAATGAAGGATCATTTTAATATCAAGAGAGTAATGCTTGAAGGAAAAACGGTTTAGATGAATAAAGCTATAACTGATTAAGGTTAGGATTTGACGGATTAAATTAGTTGATGTATTTGTAATATGTAACATTGACTAAATGTATTTATGAATATATATATATATATATATATATATATATATATATATATATATATTATGTATTTTGAAAATCAATTGAAATATGTAATATTTTTGTAGAAGCGCAGGGTCCCTGCACAATTCCATCGGGGCTCCCACTTGGTACGTTCATACACGACAGAGCCACCTTGACAGGTGGTCTTATTTACATAAAGCACGTATATTAGAGTTTTTCAAGATACACTTATATTAATGAACATAGAATAAATTACTAGGAATAATACTATAGCCATACGAATTTAAAGATACAATTGTCTTTTATCTATAAAATCTATGATTAATTATCAGATAAAATAATTATAATGAGTTACAATTAGTATATACAGTGAATGGTATTGTAGTCTCGTAACAGTTTTACAATATAGAGCTCAATGCAATTATAAAAAAAAAAAAGAAAAACGACAAAAAAAAACATGTTTCGGTATAATTTCCTTTCAATCTTTTTCGTATTGTCAATCGCATACGTGGTTAACTGCTGTAAGTGTTTAATTGCTGGATATTATTGAGTTCCAATTCTTGATCATTTGAGATCAGAAAATTTTTTTTACTTAATTTTAAGATCTTATTTAATCAATATGACCTTTAGCCTCTCTATGAAACAAGTTGTTTCCAGCAGACGAAATGAGGGTTCTAGTTCGAAAAATTTACATTTTTAATTGAAATTTGACATTTTTATTTAAAATTTTTTTATTATATTGATGGTAATAAACTATGTACAATTCATAATCATTGAGGAAAAAATGACCGCACTCTTTAATTGTCCATCAAAACTTGTGATATTATTTCAAACTTTGTTGTCAAAATTATTTACAGAAAAGTTTTTTAAAGTAACATGAATTTTCTTTTAAAAAATTTGGTCAGTATTAATAATTTTAATTGCAGATTTGTTTTTAAATTTCAATCATTCAATTGAATTATAAATAAACTTATAACCATTATGCATCAGTAATATATAATTAATTACATGTGTTTGACAATATTGCAATTAATATTTTTATCTTAATGCCATTTTCATTGGTCATATTCACTGGATTTTTATTATTATTTATTAATATCTTAATAAATGTTGATCAGCATTTTCATCATCAGTTTCATTTTACTTTATGAAACCAAAAAGTTAATCTGAATATTACGTGCAAGTTTCTTAGATTTTAACATTCTTGAAATCTTATGTTAACATATAAAAAATATTAAACGTTAAATCTTTAAAAAAATACTCGTGATACTGATACGTGATACGTTATCTATGCAAATTCCGATAGATTAAGAAGAAACAGATAATAATCCTATGCGTCTTCGCTTATTGTTAACCATACTTTATTTTCAGCTTTGATTGCGGAAGGTATGATAGGCGGATATCAAGCCGAGCAGTACGATTTCACTTATCAAGTTGCGATTTTAGCCCACAAAAACTTCTCGACTAAGGATATTCTGATCGGCAGTGGCGCCATCATCGGCGACAGTCATGTATTAACAGTAGCAACTTCCTTCATCAATGAAAAGTATGATTTAAGAATGTATTCGTTTCTGGTCGAGGCCAATACTGTTGATTTTAAATACATGTCATTCGTTCGAAGGAACATTAGTGAAATTTATATTCCCGATATAAATTTACCTATGATGTACAGAGATATCGCAGTGGTTAAAGTAAGTCAGATAATGAGCATTTGCTTTTTGTTTAATTTATTCTGTAAATCTGCAAATTTTTCCAGCGTAAAAAATAGAGGCTCGTTCATAAATATATACGTATCACTGTGTCGGCATATAGCTGACAGTTAATAATTTGGTACCATCCAAGTACAAGTTTCTTTATTTACCTTGATTTATATATTTGGAATATTATTGAGTATCGCATTATCAGGTTCTAATGAGTTTTCTATTCATTGATTTATTCTTTTCAAAATAAATTTCTTCAAACACTATAGATGTTGCACTACAGACCTTCCTACAGGTAATTTATGACCTATCATTCGTAGTCTGAATTTATCGTTATATAATTATGAGTCGCTTTTTGGCTGATTTCATTGCAATCTGTGTTCCCCTAAATTTCTTTGATAATGATTGCATATAAACAACATCTGATCATTTTTGTTATGCATCTATCCAAACAATATATAGGTTGATGTAGCTAGTTTAATTATCATGTAATGATCTTTTCAGAAGTAGTTCGATATTGAAAGAAATATCCAACCTTGTTAATTCTTTGATTTTATTTGCTCTAGCACAATTGAAATTCTTGTTCTTCAATTTTTGCTTGGATTTTTTGAATATAAGTTCATCTTTATCTGTATTTTACAGATTACACGTACATCACAATTATTCTTATGATAGTTTTACCATTCTTAGAATAAGCGGCCTTGGTCCGTTCTTAAAACTTTTATCTAATTTCATTGTAATACGTCTTTGCTATTCTGCATCTTTCTAAATCTATAATCGGGAGCTTTATTCCATATAATATGATCCAATAAGTAATCGTCAATAAGGTTTAAATATAGTGATTGATATGTTTAGCAATTTTTCGGAAGTCTTTTGACCGTATGGGAAAATTGTTTTCGAGTATTAAATCCAAAAGAGGTACAAAGTAAAAAAGAAACTTAACACCGTAAATTATAAACATATCCAATCATATCAATAACCTAATAAAGGGAACCATTAGCCTAAGAAATATTTGATCTTATAAGCAGATGGTGGACCTTGCAAAGCTCAATTTTACATTTTGAAGACTTTATTGGAGTAGACGCACTGAAAAGAAATAAAATGCTTTTTCGTGCACAGTTGTTTACTAGATATCGATGAAAAAATGAAATAGATAACGTGAAAATGATGTGATATGATTTTGACGGAGTTAACTATTTTGTGAACAATAAAGTCATCTTCTTATGTGAATGTTTCACTTGGAAAAATATAGTCAATTGCTTTACACCTAAGATGACGAAAAAGTCCTAGCAATACTCAGATATCTTTCTAGAAGAACCAAGGATTATTCTATTTTCTAGCAAACATCTGGCGTGAATCTTCTGAGATTTATCGAGGATTATTTACAATGATCATATTCAGAAAATAATTAAGTTCCCAATGATTGTTGATAAAGAATCTATCGTTTAATCATAGCTCTAATACAAGTACATCAAGAATACTCCTCTATAGTAAATCTCATTTATATCAGCAACTAATAAAGTAACACTAGTCCCCTTGCAGACAAGCTTGTAAGAACTAATTACTAGTAAATATTAAGAATTGAAGTATAGAATTTAGATTTTCAGAATCATTACAAACTCCACGTTGTCAATTTTAATGTACTATAATTTACTTAGAAAATACTTATTTGTAATATTTCATCTAACTTCTAACTTTAAACTACTTTAGCCAACAATCATTTGTATTTTATGGTGGAGATTCTGTATTTTGCATTACATTTCCTCTTATGTGTTAAATTGAACAATTGACTTTTGTAGTTTATTGATAAACTCATTCGATATAAATGCTCTTCAAGATTCTAAATTTTTTAATTAATAAATAAATAGTTTAAACTATATAAACAATTCCTTTACAATATAATATATAGTTTTTCAGACATGCCAAATCCAATTCTAATTTTATTTTTAATTATTAATACATTGTCTAAATAATTAATTACATCATTTAATTGTGCTTATGTCGACTGTATTTAAATAAATTAATAAATATTTCTATTGGTCTCAAGATCTAATTAAATGAAGTCATTTTTTTTCAGTCGTCTCTCGAACAAAGTTATTGATAATTAAAGTTTTAAGTAAATACGTGTTCTAATTAATAAAATAAACTTTCTTAAACGTTAGTATTACCTCGAAAAGGATTATGTGCCTCTAAAACAATTATATTTCTTAATTACAGAATCAAAAAATAAAGTAGAAAAATAATATTCATTTAAATCGTTAGAAATTCATTAGAAACACCAGAAACATTTTAAAATAATGTATGAAAATAATATATAAATTAAATAGGGAACTTGCAGCAACTATTTTAATATGTAGTGATGATTGTTGAGAGCATTATTTTTTATAATAAATTATAATAATTTTTTCATATTAATTTATATTTATAGTCAAAATATAATTGTAATGACATTAATATTCTTGATTGTTAAAAATGATGAACATCTACTGCACAAAGAACCAATTTGTTTTTTTGTGTGTTATTTAGTACACCTTTTATGTATTTTTAAATTTTTATTGAATTTAAAATTTAAAAAGTTACACATAATTCATGGACTTAAATGAATATTGTGCATCTACTTTGTTTTTATATTTTGTATTTAAGAAATATAATTATTATAGTAGTAGTGTGTTCTACGTGAGATGAGGTTTGTATCTGTAGTACATCTTTGCTAAAAATTTTAAGAGATAATATCTTCGTTCTAAAAAATCATTGGAAATATGATGGTACTCGTAAATGTTCGATTTAGATTTTTTTAGGAAAAATTATGTGAACTATAGCAAAATCCAAGACCCAAACATATGACTATCTCCGTGTTATTTTGTTTATTTAGATCTTTTGTTTTTAAATAAAAGAGTTAAGAAACATTTTCAAAAAATTTTTGGTTAAACATGGATAATACAATTTAGATAAAATAACTACTTTTAATAATTTTATGAGCAATAAATGGATTTTTCCGTGTTTAGCAGAGATATTAACTTCTGGTATTCTTTCATGTTTTTGGTTATGCATGTACTGATAGTCAATCTAATGAATTTAAAAACTGAAAATTTATTAGTAAAACATATTAATGAAAGATAGTAGATAATTTTTTTTCATAAAAAATAAAATTATTGTGTGTGTATATATATATATATATATATATATATATATATATATATATATATATATATTTATATTACACTTCTTCGTGGATTTTTTTTAATAAAATAAACAAGTTGGCAAGACTTCGTACATTGTCCAGAAATGATTCTTCCGCGCAAGAACCAATGAGCATAACCTGCTCTTTGCTCGGAAAGAAAGTATTGGACGGTTGTTTAACCAGGTTTGGTTAGTCAGTTTCGTCTGCTCTCACCGCTCGATCCTACTTGACCGACTGCGCACTTTCCAATTATATCAACATATTAGCACTAGACACAGTACGAAAATACCGCGCTTCAATACTTGCTAGTGAATAATTCATATTTGTGATTTATTTTTTACTCGACATTCTAAATAATATTACCTGCAAAAAGAGGCTTATTCCTAAAATATGTATTTATTATTGCACAAATTGTTAAAGAGCCTAAACCAAAACTATATTTTGTTGTTGAAATAAGTCGAGAAAATTGTCAAACTTTTTGTATTTCCGTTAGAATGTGTCTTAAATTAAAATGACAATAACTTTTAAAATATCCCATGAACTTTTCTGAAATTTTTCATAAATTAATTTATTCGTTTTATTAACAATATATGAAAGAGTTTACAATATCAGTTTTGGATACGAATAAATAGATGTATCACAGTTTAATGAAAGTGGTTCTGGGATTTTCAAAATTTTATATGTTGTTAATCAAATAAACTTAACACTGTTGTGAGTTAAGTATGACTCACATTAAAGACTGTGTTAGCAGCATCGTTATGTTAGTATATATTAATATTATATATGAGTATGGCAGTTGATTATTTACCTCGTAACAGAGTTTAATCCGCCGAGGGAAGAGAAGGAGCTGAGCCTCACAAAATAAAAATCATTTCATGCAGAAATGTTGAATTCTACTTTTCACCACGAGAACTGAAAAATCACATAAAAGTTCTGATCTGGGCATTAATAGAGATTAAAACTGCGAGACCTGTATGGTCTATTTAGCGAACGTGATATTTCCGCGTAGTAATGTATTTATCTCGCACGTATAAGATAAAATGTGTATCATTGGCCTACACGTTCACCATTTCTAAAATATATTTATAATAAAAAAAAGGTGTATTGTAATTGTTTATTTTAGATACCTGTTGATCAACGAATACAATAAATTATAATATATAATTATATAATTTATTTTACTAAATATGTTGATCGATCTTATAGTCTTTATACTATAATATAATACTGTTAAGACCGATAAAAATATTTATTAATTTAATTCAAAACAGTCGACATAAGTACAATTTTTAATTTTAATATATAATTTATTATTATTGTGTGAACCGCGGCTAATTATAAACACTAATTATATAGTGTATTTATTATAATATTAATATTCAGTTGTATATTTATTACTATAATAGTTATTTTTAGTATGTCATCTATAAAAAATTAATTTTCATTTTAATTAAAATATTGTAACAAATTATTCTAATAATTTATATTTAATAATATATTAAATATAAAAACAAAATATTCTCCCATTATATTCTTGTACATAAGGTCATATATATATATATATATATATATATATATATATATATATATATATATATAATAGATTTTGTTTTAACGTTTTAAATCATAATTTTAAGAAATCACGATTTGCTGTTCTAGTTAGAAACCCCATTATATCTTGCAAATAATCCATATTTGAGCGCAGTTCTAATTCCGAAGCTTACGAAGGACTATACAAATCATTACGGTACTGTAACTTCGTATGGATACACGTCAATCCAACTTAGACAGAACGCTATAACTGGAAATTTAGAAAGATATAAGGGGAGCACCGACTATTTGCTGAGATATGCATTTGTCAAAGTGATCAGCGGTATGGAGTGCCAAAATAATTACCCGTACGTTACAATATTTAAACACCTGTGTGGCGTGATGATCTCCGGCAAACCAAGAGAACCTTGGGGTCTTTGTGCGGTAAGTTTGTTTAGCTGTTTATTCAATGAAACTTGCATTTTATCAATTATGAGGCTTGTAGGAAAGAAAAGTCTTATTGTTTCGTGGCATTGAAATAGCTTAAAAAACACCTTATTATTAGATTAAATAAATGTTAAATTATGTAAAACTGCAATTTCGTTAATTATAAGTACTGAAAGTATTAAGATATTAAATAATAAATCAAGGAATTTGCGAAAAGAATTTGCTTTTTCTAGAATTCAAAATTACAAGATTATTTTTCTGAAGAATCTTGCGCATTGTAAACTAATTCAAATCCATTTCACTAATATAACTTTCATAAACACCAAGGATCTCAAAACAATCTAGATTCTAAAAGGCATAATCTGCCGATAATTCTTATGCACTAAATTGGATTGCATTAAAAAATAACAAAGAAAAAAAAATTTACGTTTGCAAAATTATTCTCTAAAGAGTTGAATACAATTTAGTCCTAACATTAAATTGGATTAAATGTTGAATTCTAGATTAATATTTTATTATTTTTATTATTGAAAAAAAAGCAAAGAATACTCTTATTCTTTCGTAATGCAGAGAGTTTTTCAGGAGAACATAATTAACAGTTTTTAATAAGCTTTTGATTTGGAAAGCTTAGAGTAAGAAAGACGAAATATGAATAAAAATATGAAATTTATTTTAACGAAGTCTTCTATGGTTTCAGTATAAATATATTACACAAAAAAGAAACTGTACATTAATTATATATAACACCAAGGATAGGTAGTTTTTACCATAATTTACTTCTTGCAGAAGGATACTGGCAGTCCACTTGTTATACACAACATGGTGGTGGGCCTCTCAAGCCGAAATCCTATAGATTGCGATGACACTAAGACTGGATGTATATATACCAAAGTGTCGTATTACGGAACATGGATACTGTCAATATTGGCAGGAAATCTGGAGAAAGTCCAAGTCTATCACAATCGATATCATATGGTTAACATGGGAATTACTGTCTAAAGAGATGTCTAAATCGAAATTCATTAATAAAAATTAATCATTTATTCGATGATTATGGATTTATAGAAAAATGATTACAAGTTCATATATAAGTAATCTTAATTTGTAAATTTGTAAATTATGATACACATATAAAAAAATAATTGTTCAATAAAAAGTTCAATGAATGAATGCTTTTAGCTCGTAATTTTTAAAAATTGTTTCTTAAGCTATTATGTCTGTAACTGTCAAAATTTTGACTTACAATGTAATGTAAGAATAATAGAATAAAAAAATTTATATATGATTTCTAAAAACTTTTGTAATCAATTTCATTTGTTCTAATATTTCTATTTTAATACGTAGTATGTTAAGATTTTGTTAGATTATCTCAGCATCGATTAATTATTTATAAGTAAAATATAAAAAATGAATATGATAGAAATTCATTTACGGATTTCATGCTTGCTTCTAACTGACCATGAATGAGTTAAATCAAAATAACGATTAGCTATTGTATTTCTGCATTACATCAGGATGAGAAAACAATCTCGGTTTGAAAATTAAAGGAATACAGACAATACAGTTGTATAATTTTTCTGCTTTTTTCTCGATTGAACTGAAGCTTCTAGAATTCGTTAAATTAGTAACTAATGCAACAAAACTCATTGTTGAACTTGGCGAGCACTGTAACTCTTAATTTTGTTCGTATAGAGAAATGCGCGTAAAAAGTACGTTGTTTAACGATGCCGTACATTGTTACGAATTGCTGAAATCGATTATCGCATCAACGTATGATTTTTATGATCTCAAACTGCTAATTCATTTGATCCCGGTCGATTATTAAATTCCAACCAGGCCCTATTGACTTATTTCACAAGTGAAGCATGAAATAGCCAGTCCTCCATTCACCTGATCCCCAAAAAGAAAATCGGAATTTTCGCATTGCGACCAGAATTTCAAGATCGTCGAATTTCGTGTCGATCAACGGAGTTTACACGCGCATACGAAGCAGTGCGCGAACTAAACTTTTTAGCCTAGTACGAAAAATTCGTAGCGCACCGCGCCCTATTCGAATCGTCGAATTGATCCTCGTGGAATTTTTCACACTCGCCAAGCGATACTTATCTTAATGTGAACGCGTATCTCGTTTCTCAAGCTCAGTATAAAAATTAGTACAGGGAGCATGCGCTGGAACGGTGCCTCGGTGACTTGTTGCGTAATCCTTTATATTAATTAGTTTTTGAATTTTAAATTTGCTTTCTTCATCATCTCATCATTGAAAACGAATTGAGGTTACTGAAGTCTTCTGTTAAGAAAATTAGCATTGTACTTTTCCACAGTTTTGAGAGAATTCAATAGGGGATCATCCATTAGACACGTGGACCGTTTCGAGAAGACGGGAAAAATTGAAGAAATGACACGTAGCTTTTATTTTGTTTGTCAAGCTCTTGAAAACTAAAAAATGTTATTTTACAATTTTTCATTATGGTACGGGATGCAATGTTAATTCCGAACGCGTCCATAGCAAGAATTTAAAACAACTCGATGCTTACGATGTTTTTTTTAGTTTTTTTTTAATTGTCTTAATCGATGTTGAAAGTTATAATCGAGAGTAAAAATATACAAAACGGAACTAAAAACTAAAAAGTAAATAAAATAAAAAAACTTGAACTGACGAATAACAAATATAATTCTAAAAAAAATAAAACTTAAATGGAATTTTTTAATAAAAGTAAAAGCATGGGTCCGATAACAAATTCGCTGATTTTCAAATGGAAGTATTTCGTATTGACTGAAATTATATCAATAAGTTTAAACTCGATATTTAGGTTGCTAAACGTGCAAAAGCGTGTAATAAAGATGCCAGGATAATATCAATCGCAATACTATGAAATTACAAATTATGCGAAACATATTACAAATTATATTGTCACAAATTTTTTGAACAGAAAGTGTAAGATGGCATGGATGAAATTTAGATACAAAAGAAGGGACTGAATATGAAGATTGATCAAATGAAGATCACAAAGATTTCATGCTTCGTTTCATTAAATTATCATTATATGATTCCACTTTTATTATCGTATGTTTCTTTAAGTTTTTTTACAATATTACTCCGTTATAGTCAAAAAAAAGAGAAGTTACTGTCTGTTAATTTACATGAAATTTATTGACAAGGTAGATAATTTCTTAGACACAAAATTGCGTTTACTGATCATACTTGAGAAAACATAATTTGTCATTTCATCTAAGAAAATGTCTAACTTATTGTATTCATAGTCGTATTATTAGTTCTCGGAAGACTGATAAGAAAAATTTTACAACCAGCATGAGACATCTTCGATTAACCATCGTTAATGCAAATCTACATACATATTTAATGGTTTCAGTTTTAGAATCCTAGAAATTTACATAGAACCTTGTATCTTCCTGTTCATATCATGGTTAATTAATGAGTAATCACGTTATATAAGGTATATCGCTCCTGAACTTTTATCAGTAGCTAGACTAACATACACAATTATTTGATAACTCATTTGATAAAGCACATATATAATGGCTTGCTCTAATTTAGTATTATTCATATTTACAGCATCGATATTTTACATAGCAAATGGTGGTAAGTAATTCTTGTTTGAGGCTTGTACTTGATTAAATAGCAGTATAGAAGTTTTTTATTATAGTAGCATTAATACTTTCCCTAAATAAAAAAAAATATATATATATATATATATATATATATATGGAACAATATGTACAAATTAGAGATTATGTATAATTGATTCAGAGACACAATTAATATTTATTTGAATATTATACATAATATTTATTTATAAATCTGGATTCTAATTATACTTTTTTATTAGAAGAAAGAGGTGTATTGAATAGAGTCGTGGCAATAGTAAATAGTGCGGGATCAAATGATTGCGAAATAATATTTTTATCATTCAGTTACTATAACAATAATAGTACGTTCGGTATTAGCATATAAATAGAGAAAGTAAAAGGGAGAGGGAGAGAGAGGGAGGGAGAGAGAGAGAGAGACATAGAGAGAGAGAGAGAGAGAGAGAGAGAGAGAGAGATAGAAAAAGAGTCCATTTCCTTGAACCTGGTCGCGGAAAGCTAAGTTGACCTGCCAAGTATGCTATGTGTATGAATATATAATGTTCTCAAGAATTCAGCTGACGTCAAAGCAATACTATACTTTGATGGTAAAAGACTGTACAAATTGTAGGCCCTTAGCACTCATGTGAGGCACCCAAATCCTTTTCTTACATACGAGTAGGGAGAGGAGTTGGATAGTCTGAAATATATGCTGAAGCTACAGGTGGGAGGTTGTGAAATAATCGGCAAACGAAATTTGAAAAAAAAAAATAGTTGCCTCCGGTGTCCGTCATTCTCGCTATTTATAATGTCTGCGTTCTCGTACGCAATGGTCTTGAATTTGGACTTGCTAGAGTGGACTTTTCCCCGTCGCGTGTACTCATGAGAGACATGGCTGCGGGCATCCATAGAGATGTGGCATAAGTCGTTTAAAAATCATTTCACATTATTTTATATCAAGAAATCATTGATCTATATATCACACTTAGTTTTTTTAACGCCAAAATTAATTAACTTCGTTTTTATATTGTAATATAAAGCTACTTTTTCTTTATAACATTCATCTAAAAATTTGAAAATTTGTTTGCCTCAATTTTACTTAAAGTATTTTTAAATATAGAAATTTTTCAAACATCTGTCAAGCTCTAAGCGTCAATTTACAAATATTCAATATATTCTAATGTTTAAGTAAATAGAAAATGAAAACAGTTTATCTACGAAATTTTTTTTTAAATTTTTAAATTCTCAATTTTGACTCGACCTCTCTTTACGCTACAAAGTCTGTGGTGGCTTTTAATCTCATGCCATCTGCATTGATTTAAATTAATTTTCTCTGATTTGTATTTCCTTGTGGAGCAGTGAATATTTATTGGTAGGTAAAAATATGGTATCTCTTCTTTTTATTATCATCATATATTATAAATTCTTAAAAGTTAGTTAGTAATTAGTAGAAGTATCTAAAGTTCTATCTTGACTACTCTCCTAGCAAGACTTTAAATTTCCAGAAAAATTTAAATATTTGAGAAGAGCGAATGGAAAACTCTGTAAAAGAGAATGTCGTCTGGTAATAGCGCATTGAGTAAAATTTATACGTACGTGTAATTAATCACGTGTCTATGAGATTAATATAACTCACTGTATTAGATGCAGCTGTTTGGATGTATCACCATTGAAACCACTGTTCATTGTTATACTATATTTGAAAAATAGCATTAAGTTGCAAGTCCAAATGAACAATAAAAAAACATTAGATAAAAGAATTTTTATGTATAAATACCAATTTAATTAAATCTATAAAGTATTTTGTAAATATTATTTTAAGAATTAAGTCGTCTGTTTGATCATCAGAATAAGTAGGTGATGATTTTCGAGAGAACATTGGGCGCATTCTCCGATCTCTCCCTAATAGAGGATCTATAATATAAACTACTGTGCGTGTCCATATGCTTATACCTACAAGCTTACTAGTACCGTCGAGTGGCACAAAAGCGGGGCTCCATTATTGTTTTTCGCAGTATTCTTTGATTTCAAACGCATTACTTATGGTAGATGGCACCCCGGTTTTCGCGCTACTCACAACTAGAGAGAAAGGCTTGAAGATATTAGTATAAGAAAATTCAATTAATTAATCATACTTTCATCATATTTTAAGATATTTGATACATTTTTATTATCATTATTATCTACGTTTTATTACGATTTCAGTCTTAAGATCGGAAAGTATCGTCGGCGGTTTCTATGCAGACGAGCATTTGTTTCAATATCAAGCTGCAATTTCAGGGAAACGAAATCACTCCAGAGCAACTTTTCTAATGGGTAGCGCTAGCATTGTCGCCGATAAATTCGTATTAGCTGCTTCTCAATGCTTCGTTAATGTAACGGGCGCACTGAAGGATTTCACATTTTCAGTCATTGTAGATTCAATAGATTTAAAAACCCCAGCAGGAATTTTTATACCCATCGAGAAAATTTACATTCCCAATGATAATTCTTATCTTTTGTATAACGATATATCAGTAGCAAAAGTAAGTTTATTTATTTTTTCCATATATTCTGTATATTACTGCTAGTAGATTAAGTATGAACATCGTTGATACACAAAGTAAAAAAAATATGCGATCGAAAGTTTGAGACTTATAAATCATATGTTCGAAGTTTAAAGGCGCTACTTACGACGTATATAATTAGAAATTTGTGAGCACAGAAAAAAACGGTAATTTTAATATAATGGAAAACATTTCAATTAATACGTTATTGCATACATATTTCATTAAATAATAGCTAATAGAATTATTAATTACAGTGGTAATTAATGCAATCTCAAAAAACAGGAAATTAATTTTTTTTTAATTCTAGAAAAATATTTACAAAAAATTGTCATCCAAACCAATTACTCTTGAATCATTTTCTAAATTTTTTCTGTTATAAATAAACTTTTCGACCGTTACAATGAGGTTATAAACATTAGGTCATAATTTTTCACAATATAACATTTTTTACACTTCGATAGTAATCATTATTTTGGAGGGCTTCTTGTCGACTAAACTGTTCAACTGTTACAATGAGGTCATAAATACTAGAACATAATTTTTCACAATATAACATTTTTTACACTTCGATAGTCATCATTATTTTGGAGGGCTTCTTGTCGACTAAACTTTTCGACTGTTCAATGAGGTCATAGATATTGGATCATTATTTTTCTCAATATAACTTTTTTAAATTTGGATAATTACTATTATTTTTGAAAGCTTCTTGTCAGGATAACAAAAATTATAATTTAACGGACACTCGGACATTGAGTGATCAAATCCATTGTGTAATTAGCATGACATGATGATATATTTTTAAGAAAAATTTACTACTTATTTTCAGCTGAAGAAACCATTGAACGTCTCAAGTAATGTCAATTTATATGCACTTAAAATACCAGCATATCTTGAAAAGTTTGCATATGCCATTGGCACCGTAAGCGGATACGGATTAATTTCAGTTGAAACCACCTTTAATCCTGACTTTCAAATGAATATAATGTCAAACGGTCAATCGGATTTTTTATTAAAATACGCATTTGTCAGAATTTTAACAGACGATGAGTGTACTAAAACTTTTCCATTGATTAATAAAGATACGCAAATGTGCGGTATTATGATGACTGAACGATCAGATCAACGATGGGGTCTCTGTGCGGTAATAGAACTTTCGCATATTTTGAAAAAATTCATATTCAAATCTGAATAATATACGTTTAAGAAATTTGAATTAATGCATATCCAAATAAATAACACTAGATAATAGTTCCCAAAATTGAATATTGAAAAATATTATCAATATATTCCATTGATTATAAATGCATTGAATTCATCTCGGATAATTGTATTTAAGAAAAAATATAATTCTTTTTGTTTTCGATTCAGATATGCTCAAGAATTTACAGTAGTAGTCATAATTCCAACTTGAGCATTAAATAAATTTAATTGAAGGTTCATTTTGGTGAAAAATATTGAAATAAAACGACAGTATTCAATAAATAAAAAAATTTGGTTCGCTGAAATAATAAGACTTTGTTATCAAATTAGCTTCGGTTTAATAATGAAATATAAAAAATAATGTAAATTTTTCATGATTTAATTTCGTCGAGATAATATTATTGTTATATTTTATAGAAAGATATAGGCGTTCCACTAACGTTTGGCAGTAAAATAGTAGGGATCGCAAGCAGAATTTCGCCAGATTGCGATGATACTGTAAATGGTGCTGTTTACACTAAAGTATCGACTTTCTCACAATTTATACAAACTATAATAAATACAGAACCGGACACAATGGATATCATTGAAAATCTTTACGCCACTGTTTATTACAATCGGCCCCACATAATATAACGACCGTCATAAATTCCATATCATAAAGGAAGTAAATAAAAACATTACAACAGAATTTATTTTTATAAATTCTTTGATTTTCATAAATTCTTCTCCTATTAATCATTTCCTAACATAAATAATTGCTCCTTGCGTATGAAAGCACCGGGACGAAAATAAAAAAAGGTATTAAGCTGAATTATTTTTTTACTTAATGATCACAATAATTTCAATTGAACTGAGAAATAATATATTCTGTTATTGTTCGACGTTTCGCCCTATGCCACCTGCATAGATGGTCAATAATATGACAAGTGGTCTAATCTTAGACGTACCATGCTGTTGTAAGAGATAAGTAAGTTATAATATGAAGATGTTTAAATTAACTGTGAGAGTTCAATATTGCGTAGTAACGAATGATCTGAAAGTCTTTATCACACAGCTCTTATAAAATTATACAGAAATATTTGCCTACTAAGTTATTTTATTAAATAATTAAATAGCTACACAATATTTGCTTCGTGAAACTAACTTGAATAATGTAAGTTAATATATGTTCTAACACTACAGTAATTTTATTCTATATAGTTGTATGCCTTTACATCTATTTGACTCAGGAAAATACGCTAAATTGTCAAGCTTTTACTTCATAAGGAGTATACGAGAAAATATCTTCTATGATAGAAGAAATGCCAATAATATTAATTAAACTGAGAAAAGACTATATTGTACACTTCGTCCAAGGTCACCTACGGGGCTCGTTCATACGATAACAAGTGATCTAATCTTAGACGCAAGACGTTGATTCAAAAATTAGGAAAGTCATAATAATTTATCACAATTCAATCTAAATAACAACAGATTCCAACGTAAAATATAATTATCGAATGTATATGCCGTAATCGAGAAATCAGTTTTGCAAAATAATACACCTGAATAAGCAATGAAATTGCTTCGATGCTGAAAAGTTGAATAACTATGTCTAAAAGCCAAAAGCAGTAAGATAAAATGTAAAGAAATTTTTCAAGGAAATTATTAAGGATGAACGCTCCGGCTAAGCCTAGTATAAAGAGGGTGTAAAATTATCTGTGCTTCTACCTGTAAAAGACCAGTGTAAATAGCTCTGGATCGATATTTTTCTATTACGAGGCCTTTCATCATTTCTTATATTATCTGGATTTCTGTATTTGTTATTTGGACATTTGTCAATATTTGTTAAATAAGAAAATAACTCGTGATTTAGATTATTAGATTATTTTAGCCTTCTATAAATAATAAAGCAAAAAATACTTGAAACTAAATATTGGACCGTATCGTAAAGGGATGAAACATATGTGTCCATCGGGTGGACATTCGACGCCCCTTGCAAAATCTTATCGGATACTTAATGTATGTAATGGTTTGTATGCGGACAGATTTGAGTACAGCAATAAATATTCTAAGTAGATAATTCAAGTAAAAATAACACAGAACTATGAAAATGCCGAAAAAGAGTTTTAAGATATTTGAAAGGCTCGATGAATTTAAAAATTAACTTAAGTAGTATAGCTAAGAGAATTCTGGATCACCGGATCTAATTGTGAGCTGACATGTCACGAGCCCCTACGCCATCACTTGATGAAATATATATTATAGATAAACTATAGCTGTATAAGTCTTTTTATAGGCTTGGGTAAGCTCAATAAAAAAAAAAAAAAAAAAAAAACTTGATGAAATACTCCCACCATTCTACTTTAAATTAAATACATACATATGTGCAATTCATATATTATATAGATTAGTATTAAGTTAAAACAAAAACATAATGCAATTAGTATTAGGGTTTATATAAAAGGCAGTTATGATGAGACACAGTGTGAATACCAAAGCTACAGACAAGCAGATAAAGTAATAGGACCATCACCTGCTGAATGGTTCATGCAACAATTGCAAGAGTTTTCGGCAAAAATAACAGAAGTATAACAGAATGCAAAACCAATGAATCGACAAACATGGAGACTTTCAACTATGAAATAGCAAAAGTTTTAATTGTACAGATAATAAAGTTCAAGATCACTGTCATCTTACAGGACGGTAAGTATATTTTAGAGTTTTATGTTAGCAGTTTTATAAAATTTATATATCGATTTCAAATACCGAGGTCCTGCACATAACTCGTGTAATTTGAATTATAATGATTCCAAAGTTATACGTGTTATATTTCATAATTTATCGGGGTATGATGCGCATTTATTTATTAACGAACTTGCAACAAATTTTGAAAGACCTGTATATGTTCTCCCGGAAAATAAGTAGAAATATATAGCATTCACAAAATATATACAAGAAATGGAGATTAGTTTTAGATTTATCAATTCGTTTTGATTTATGCCCTGCTCCCTTGATAAATTAGCGTCATATTTCGAACAGCATAGTATTTTAGAAAATACTTTTAAGAGGGACCTTTTATCAATCAAACGAGCGAATTCAATTAATTAAACGAAAAGGTGTCTTCCCATATGAATATATTTCATCGTTTGATAAATTACAAGAAACGGAATTGCCAGTCAAAGATGCATTTTATAGTAATTTATATAATCCCACTATTACTGATGAAGACTATCAGCATGCTAAATAAGTGTGGCAAGATTTTAATATTCAAACACTTGGTGAGTATTCCGATCTATATTTAAAAACTGATGTATTGCTCCTTGCTGAAGTATTCGAAAAATTTAGAGATAATTGCCTTCAAACATATCATCTTGATCCGGCCCATTATTATACCACTCCGGGTCTATGGTGGGATGGAATGCTAAAATATACAAAAATAAAAGTAGAATTGCTTACCAATATTGTTATATTGATGTTTATCGAAAGAGGTATCAGGGGTGGTATTAGCCAATGTTCGAACCGCTATAATAAATATATGGATAGTGAGTTTGATGAAACGAAGGAAAATAAATGTTTGCTCTACTATGACGCATAAATCTTTATAAAATCTAAACATCTTTATGGTTGTGCAATGATTCAATATTTTCCTTACGGAGATAATTCTTAAGAAAATGTATAGTATGAAGATACAAGGACAAGAACAGATTAAGACAGCAAAGGGCGTTGAAAGTGCTATAGTGCAAACTACAATTAATTTTGAGGATTATGTTCATTGCTTGGAAGCAAGAGCCATTATCCATAGACATGAATATAATATTCGATCAAGACTTCATATTGTACATACAGAAAAATAAAACAAAATAGCCTTAAATCAGTTTGATGATAAGCGTTTTATAGAAACAAGATCAACAGATACAATTCCATGGGTTCATTATAGCATACGTGAACATGAACGTGCATTAAATGAAGGAGTCGCTATAGGGATGAGAGATGAGAATGCAAACGAACAAATATTACAACAACCACTTACTGAACAAGTTGCAATGAGAATACAAAGAGACAAGGACAGTAGTCACTTAATAGAACAGTCGACTAAACAAGTCATAACATGCATTGGAGACAAGACAAACTGCTCGAGTTTCCAAGGATCCTCAGAAATAATCGGAAGAGAAACTAGAAGCGGAGAGCGAGAGCGGTTACGGAAACGACGTTCGAGCTCAATCGATATGGAGGGGGAAGATGGAGGGGATTTAGACCTTATAGAGGGGAAAGTATAACTAAAAAACGAAACTGCTGAGAGAGATCAATTATTCAGTGTTTAGTTCTTGATTGTAATTGTTAGCAAGCAGTATTTCGTTCAAAGATAATCATATATAATGAACATAGTCCTGAAATGACGTTACCTGGTGTTGAGTCTTCTTCTCAATTGATAGCGCAGCTAACGGCTGCTCATTTTAATTCGAATTTTAATGAAGACTATATTCAGCCAGACAATTCAACAATTCAGGTGTGTATAGTTTTTTATATTATTTTACAGATGGATTTGGAAACGTTGAATAATATAGAACGAGGTGGTTTTCTGACCACAAAAAAAAATTAACGAATTAAGAAGAAATCAAAATTACATGATCACAAAAATAAAAAAGTTAACACTAAATACGGATGGACATCGAAATTGATAGTGAATTTCAGTGTTTTTTACCGAATAGAATTTCAAAGGCGTTAATCAAAGACGAAAACTTATTCAATAATATGTGTGAATATGCAAATAAATTAAAGTTGTTCAGAAAATCTATGGGTGAAGATAATTTTGAATTCATCACAGTATACACAAAAATATATATATATATGTGTGTGTATTTGTGTAAGATGATATATCCCAGTCTAAGTATATGTATAATGTGAAATAAATTAAACAACATTTTTTATCTTAACTATAGCTGTGTTTATTTATCCTCGTTGTATACAAAATTACTTTACATATTCTGATTTTATAATTTGTTATCACTTTAGTTGTACATTCTCTTTATTAGACCAACTAGTATGAGAACTATCAAGTCCAAGCAATTTGACAAAAACTTTATCTTCTCGACGTTTGAGAATTTTTTCAACGAGGTAAACATCTGGATACTTGGTAAGTAACAGCTCTTGCTCATAGAAAGATCCAGCGATGGGTTGATTTTTATAATCTTTTAAATGGTAAATTATTGGATTCGTTGCTGCAACCCTGCAGATGGTGAATACTTCTGTAGACCAGTTAGGTGTATATTCCTTCTCAAAACTCTGCTTCAGTTTACTCACTCTTACTTTATCTCCAACCTTAATCTATTAATTTTTGCCCCTTACTTTTGCTCTGCTAAGTAAGATTCTTAAAATTTTGGCTTTATTTGCACATGTAGCATTTTTTGGCTTGACTCCGATAGTTCTATACTTTGTTGCATTATAAGAAGTTATTAAATTCGGTAAAATATCAATCCACTTATAATTTCTGCGGAGACTAAACTGTATCCACATTTTTTCTTTCAAAGTACGATTGAAACGTTTGCATATAGATGCTTTAAGATTACTATATGTTGTGTATAGATTACTATTATTTTTTCTCATTAATTCTTGAAACTCTGCATCGTAAAATTCTTTGCCTCTATCTGTATGTAGATTTTTTGGTATACGTCCACGCTTGAGAATAGTATTAAAAGCTGCTGTCACGTCTTTATCAGTTTTTCGCTTCAAAGGTATAGCCCATGCAAATTTTGATAAGCTATCGATGACTGTAATCATGTATTTGAATCCTTTATTTTCTCGAGCATAAGGCTGCATTTCAATGAGATCTGCTTGCCATGTCTCATCTATATCACGTAGTTCAAATTGTCGTCGAATATATTTCCATTTTTTCTTTCTTTGAATACTTCATTATGTGCTTTTCCTGCTAACTCTATAAGTTGTTTTATCTTGTTATTAATAGAAGTCAATTCAATTCTAATTTTCGATTTATACGCATTTATTGAAGTCTTTGATTCAGCAATTCTTTTTTCCAATTCTGCTATAGATGGTTGTATAAAACATCGATTTTTTCATTTACCTGCTCAAAAGTTTTAATAAGTTTGACGTTTCCTCTTGCACATGAGTTCTCAATGTATCCAAATCAACTGCATCAGTTAACTGGTGGTACAAGATTACACAGCCGTTTATTTTCGATGTCATATTGACTATCATAAGTAAATTTAAATCCAACGCCAGGTGGACCTTGGCTACCTTCAGTTTTTTCTAGCTTACATCCGAATACGTCGACACTCATTGTTAAACTGATTGGAGTGTTGTGATTATGTATTAATATATTACACCAGCCTCGCGCAACTCCTCGACAATAGAGTATATTTCATTCGGGTGACTTTGATTTCCCGCAGATCTTTGATCCAATAATATTCTTAATCGATTTACTAACTCATTCGAATTATTCCAGTGTACATAGTCTAATAGCATATTTTGTTGCACAATCTTAAATTGAGGTAAAATACCTCCAGCTTTTTTCATAAACATCGGTAAAATAATTTCTAAAAAATTTTTATTTTTCATTACACGCATTCCTTGATTTTTATCATAATCTTTTTTATGAGCATTCGATGCTTCTAGAATTTTCTAATAAGTTTGACGATCGTTATTGTTAATAAGTTTTAGATTTGGTAATTTCCTAAATAATAGTTCTAATAATCTATTAGTGATGGGGTACTGTGCATTATTGACTATGACATTGCTGTTGGTGAAATTTATCGGTAAATTTCCAATCATTAAATCATTATTTTCCTTATGTACTCCATACAGAAAATCTAGAATTGTATGGCGATTAAGATTTTTATCATCTTAATCGATATCGCTCTCAGCTGATGCGAAAGAAGTATTAATGTTATCAGGTTTGATCATTCTGTAAAGTGTAATTATCACTAATATCAGTATTAGTATCATAATTACCACCGTCATCATCGGACAACGATTCTTTAATTTTTTTTTCTCTTTAAAGGTAGATAAATTGTTCTTCTCTTCTTTTTTAATATTTGATACATCAAATGCTTTTGCAATCGTAATCAGTTTATTCAGAGGAGTAACAATTTGTTTCGACTAATGTGTGTTCTATATTCGCTCGATCATATTTTAATAATTTATATTTACGTCTTATTGCTTTGCGTGACTTTTCCAGTTGATGCAATATCCTTTTTTCTCGATGATAATCGGCCATGTTGAGTGTTCAACTTTTAAAACCATAAGGTTCGGTATATATATTTTCTGCTATATTTATAGCAAATGAATCCAACCCTTTTCTATATCTAGCATAATTTATGTTTTGATCTTTATCAATGACTATAAAACTATGCTTACCATCATTCCAACATGCAGAGCATAATTTTTAAACTTATTAAAAGACATATCTGGATTTACATGATCGAGATATATGTGTTTTAAATTAACCTCATCTTGTCGAAACAATATAAGTAAATTAACCTTACTAAAAAAAACCTTACAAAATGTTTTGGAACGTGTGCATATGATTGACAAAGATAAAAACAATCAACATTCTTGTGTGTTCCCATGCAAAAGTAAACTTTAACATTGTCCTGTTTCTTGCAAGCATCATCTAAAATCATAATAGAGTTAGGAAGCACGCTGTCAGATGATACTACTGTTTCATGTTCGCTGAATGGAAAATATTGTACGCCCTCTATTGGCTCCAACAGCTTTGCTAAATACTTGTATTTTTGTTGATTTACTGATTTTGATTATATATATATATATATATATATATATATATATATATATATATATATATATATTTCAAATCTAAGACTATTCGGATGAGTTATAAGAGTCAATAAGCTATTTGTTTTTGCGCAATTTGAAGGTCCTGAAATAACTGTTCGTATACTATTCGGCAGCAAATCTCCATGCCGTTTACTCTTTTTTTTCTTCTCAGTAAAAGAGTCAAAATTAATAACAGGTAATTTTGTTGAGTACTCTTTGAATTCCATGTTTGCACATCATGATTTGAACTGAAACTGTGGCAATAGAGTATAAATAGCATATTTATATATAAAATTAATTAGTATCATTTTATCTTGCGAAACAGAATGATCGTCCATAAGCGAGAAGGTGGTGGAGTATTTAATAAGATACTTAGTCACTTACCTATTGAACTGCATTTACCAGGTTATCAATACTGCGGTCCTGGGACAAAATTGAAAAAACAAATGGCTCGTGGTGATCCTGGGACAAATGACGTTGAGTCTACTTGCAAAGAATACGATATAGAATATTCCAACTTTGTTATCAATATGCAAGGTACGCATGCTGCAGATCGAATTCGCGCAGACAAAGCTCGCTTGCGTCTTCAATCAAAGAACGCAAGTTTGGCCGAACAGGCTGCTGTACTTGCCGTTTATAATGCAATGAAACTTAAAGTAAAGTTAGGAATGGGACTAAAGCAGAAAAGTAAGAAACTATCTGGTAAAGACAATAAATCAACCTTGACAAAAATAATTAAATATGCTGTATATTCAATGATTCCAAATACAAGTTGCATTAAAGGGCGCTCGCGAAGCCGTTAAAAAGGCCAGCGGTAAAGGCAATGTAAGGATTTCAAGGATATTGCCACTTCCTCAAAAACTTGGCGGTGTTTGACCATTTCTTATACCTCTATTTGCCGGTTTGAGTGCAACTAGAGCATTGGCAGGGGGTGCTGCTGGAATAGCAAAAGCTGTTAATGATCTAAAAGCAGCAAAGCAAGAGTTGGAAGAAAATCGAAGACATAATAAAACAACGGAAGCGATTGCTTTTGAAATTGGTCTTTATTTGAAACCTCACAAAAAAGGTTATGGTCTTTACCTAAAACCGTATAAAAGTAATGGAAGAGGTCTCAACTTCAAACCATATAAGGGAAAAGGATTAAAAAAAAAGTTTCTCTGTAGAATTGCCCGAGCGACATTTATCTGACATTGATTTAATAAAAAATGCTCGTGTTTTAAAAGTGTCCGCATTTCTTGGTGTATTTATGCGTAATGCACTGCCAAATAATGGTCCTCATTATAATGAATCAGGTATTGTAAAGCTAGATGATGCCAGTGGTCCTGGAACTCATTGGTTTGATTATCGAAAATGAGGCTATAGAGTGTTATATTTCGATAGCTTTGGTGACTTAAAGCCACACTTAGACCATACATTCTACTTTGGTGATGCTGAAATTCTGTATAATTATGAAAGATATCAGGATTTTAATACATACATTTGCGGTCATTTATACCTGCAATTTCTATTTAATAATCTTCGAAGTAGTTCTATATAATATCAAACATTTTGTAAAACAAGTCATTATTAACTTAATCATGATGAATGAATTATTTACTTTGACGCTTTCTGGCACATTATCTATTCTTGAAGCTCAATATTTTCCTCCTATTGAGCTCTCATCCAATAAAAATTATGTTCTCGGTTTAGTCGAGCTTTTAACATTTAACTCGATTCCCAATATTGATGAAAGCAACAACAAATTTTATATGGATAAAGAAGAAATTACACTACCGACCGGTAGTTACGAAATTGAAAATACTAAAAATTACCTCAAGGAGAGATTAACTTCTAAAGGTATAATATTAACTCAGCCTAATAACAGCACACTTTGTTGTGTTATTGAGTGCAGTCATCAAATCAATTTCGAACCTAAAGATTCCCTTGGTAAACTCTTGGGCTTTCAACAGCGAATTTTGAAGGCAGGTATTCAACACAATTCTGATTTACCAGTCACTATTCTAAAGATAAATTCCTTAAGAATAGAATGCAGTATTACAGCTGGTGCTTATATAAATGATCGTCGTGTGCACACAATTCATGAATTTTTCCCAGCAGTGCCACCAAGATGTAAGATTATTGAAGTACTTTCACATGCTATTTACCTCCCAGTCGCCGCCAAGTGCATAGATCATATAGAATTACGCATCGTCGATCAAAACGGGGATCTTGTGAATTTCCGAGGAGAGTTTATAACAATTAGATTACACGTTAAACAAGTAGCTTAGAGAGCGATGGGAATTATTTACAACCCTCCTAGATATATTAATAGTCAGTCATGTTAGAAAACCACCAGTCTTCCTCCGACTTTCAAACAAGTCAGTCGCCTGAGCAAAGTAAAAAAAGAAATTAAAGTGTCGTCGTTGCTCTCGTTAGAAGACAGCTCTGAATTACAAGCCAGCAGTCAAGGAACTTACACCTGAAAACATTTAATTCCTAAAAACTATAGGTCTAAAAGTTATCGCTCCTGGTGGAAACTAAATTCTATTTTCTTCAACTGTATGCAAAGAAATGGTAGACGTTCTAACTATAGAATCTCCTGTCGCATTTGATGAATCAATTGTGCATTATGAGGTTCATACTCATCAGCCTTACACAACAACTAATTTTAGTAACAGCGATGAAATTCGTGTATCTATTTAATATTCGGACTTGTGTCTTTTACCTTCAAGTAGTTCACTACGTGTATGCGATAACTTACAAAAAATGATGGTACAAGGTTGCAAAATACTAAATTTGTAAACGACGCGATCTGACACTTATTTGAGGATATTCGATATGAATTGAATGCAAAGAAATTGATAGGAGTAAAAATACTGAAATAATGAGCCTTATGAAAGGTTGGCTTTCTTGAAGTCCGAATCAAAGTATAATAATAGAAAAAGCAGGATTGCTTGATATAGAAGAGTCTAATACAATCACAGATAATTTAGGCTATTTTGATGCGAGCCTTCCCCTCAACATGACTTTTGATTTTGCTGAAAATTACCGTAAAATTATAAGTAATGCAAAGCATGAGCTTGTTTTGGTCAGATCAAGTAACGATTTAAACGCTATTGTGCAAACAGCAACATTGAGATCAACTGATAATGCACAACTATATGAAAATTTCAAAATAGAGATTACAAAGATCGAATGGTTAATGCCATATGTCATAGTTTCCGATGAATAAAAGCTTAGACTATTAATACACTTAGAAAAAAACCATCCGATCTCTATGAGTTTTTGTACTTGGGAGCTCTATGAATATCCGCTCCTTCCGTGATAATATATAAGTAAAATTTTTTATCAAAAGCTCTCAGTTAAGATGGAGTATGTCGCTGATATGCAAGGCTTCAAGAAGGTTGACAATGAATATCTACTGAAAGAGCTTGCCATTTTATCACTCAAAGACGATTCCGAACCTATAGTATTTTTATAAATATATTTTTTATATAAATATAGTATTTTTAAAAAGCCATTTTCTCGTGAACGACTTCCAGATCATATCAAAGCGCAAAATAAATGGCTTGAAATGAATTATCATGCTATTTCATGGAATTCAGGACAGCTTTGCTATAAACAAATTTTCAATATACTTTATGAAACTTTACCGAATGCAACTAAAATATTCATGAATTGAACAATAAAAAGAGAATGGTTAGCTAGATTTGAAAGATATAATTTTATCGTTTACGATATTAATACTGTGAACTTCCCATTCTGCGATTGGAAGAAACAGAAGCGCAAGAATACTCTAACAATATGCACTAATTATAATGCAGCATACAAAGTTACGTGTGCTCTGCACAATATAAAACTATTAAAAAAATACTATCTCGATATATCCTCAAAGTAGAGCTCCTTCCAAAGTAGAACAAAAATATTATAGTATACGAGCAATTATATATATCCCCAATTATTGATCCGAATTATGGGACAAAGGATTGACTATTAGGTAAAAAAAACATGGTTAAGTGCACGGGTAGCAAGAGAGAAAGAAAGCTATATAGCTCTCGCTCCCTCGACTCCTTTCCATATTACGGTGATAGGTGGCGACGTATAACTGCAACCTTCAATGATAAAAAAGAAATCTGCGCACTGCAAGAGAGAGACTGAGAGAACTATATAATTTTCTCTCTCTCTCTAGCACAAGAGCATCAGAGAGAGAGAGAGAGAGAGAGAGAGAAATATATAGCACTAGGGGAGATAGGCGCAGCGTGACGTTAACGCTGTGAGCTAAGAGAGTTCAGGATGACGTAGGGGAACGTGACTTTACAGCTGGTGATGTCAGCTCACAATTAGTTTCGGTGATCCAGAACTCTCTTAGCTATATTACTAACTTATAGAAAGGCAACAGTGAAAATATTTTAAGTGGTTATGTTGAATCTGATTGGGGTGGTCATGAAGGTACTGATAGAAAAAGTACTACAAGCTACTTATTTCAGTTATTTGAAAAATGCACGATTTGCTGGATTATTAAAAGACAAGCATATGTAGCAGCTTCTTCAACACACGCAGAATATATAGCTTTATTTCGACGGTGTTAAAGAAGCATTATGGGTAAAGGATTTAATTAATAGTATAGAAATTAAAATCATGTAAGCGATTGTAATTTATGAAGACAATAACGGTTGTATAAGTATAGCGAATAACCCAAGTAATCATAAGCGATCAAAACATATAGATATTAAATATCATTTCTCGAGAGAGCAAATAGAGAAAAATGTAATAATATTGAAACATATTTCCACAGGAGAGCAGATTGCTGATGCACTAACAAAACCATTGCCAGCTCTGAAACTCCTTGAACTCAGAAAAGGAATGAGCACGGAGAAATGATAAAATATAATTCATATTGTTTTCATAAATATATTTTATACTAATAATAGAGACTGTTTGAATAGGTTTTGCTGGGTTTTTCTATTCCTTGCAACAAATGTTGGACCGTGTGTAATTTTCCAGAACAAACGAGGAAAGAATATAGACTGAAAGGACTGTCGTATATCTAATTTTAACTTATAAATTCTTCTATTTACTCAAGTAATTTTTGAGAGGGCGTGTTAGATTATTTTAGCCTTCTATAAATAATAGAGTAAAAAATACTTGAAACTAAATATTGGACCGTATCGAAAAAGGATGTAAACATATGTATCCACTGGGTCTTATTACGATCTGCATCTTTGCTGCTCTGCGTGGCAAAAGATTTATGATTTATGATTGTTTAGGTGCGTGATGTTTTTTTATAGGTTTTAAGTTTCTCACAAAGGCTTGCGAAGTTTTTAATTTCCAGTTCTGTAGTTAGGCTTCTGTCGTCCTTTCGTTTGAACAGACGTCTTTTCTGTCCTCACTTGAAATAAAGTTCATGTTAAAAGATTATTTCATGTATCTTTATTTTAACATTCCACCTACTATATTTAATAAAAAATCAATATAGATATTTTCAATTAATCTTTGTTGTTTAATTTTATTTATTTTAATAATATTTATTTCAATTATCAACTTTTTCATCAACAGTAAAACTTGTTTTGTTAGAACTTGAAAAAAATCTACTCATTTTAAAATACATAAATTAATTAAAATGAGTTTACTATAAAAAATTAATTTATTAAATATTAATAATTATAAAAATGATTAAGTGTTAACTATATCTAGCAGCACTCGCGATTGGCTAAGGACCACTCTCCATTCGCACAGGGATACGAGGGAAACGTATACGCGAAGAGTGGTGTCGCGAATAAAGTATAGAAGCACCACCTCGCAGACGATTTAGGAAACGCTTCTTCCGCTGAACGAATATGCGCACCACAATCTATATAATGAATATTCCACGAACTTTTTAAGTCCCTCGCAAAGTCGCAACACTGAACGGCGCCGTCCACACATTACTTGGTTGAGCTGTTTGAACTTCTATTTTTTGATACAGCCAAAAATATTTATACGATATACTATCAAACACAACACTCGGGCTGCACCGAAGATCAATCAAAAGATATCCAAGTATTAAATATACTAAATATATCTTCTTTCTCTCTCCCTCTTTCTCTTTTTACCCCCTTTTTCCAATTTCCGAAATCAGTATTTATTAATACTAATTTCGGAATAACACGTACAAGTAACCTTATTCTGTACGAGTCACAATATATATATACATACACATTTTTTGTGATATACATAGTTGGTAAAGCAACTACCTATTGTGCCTTTTATTTTTCTTGAATTTGTAAAAAATAGTCTATCATCGTAATCCTAACCGTATAGAATATATCATGAAAATTTGAAGGTGTTCGTTCCAGTAGAACGGCACCTATAAAGGACATTAGTAGCTCCTTCTCAAACCCCTCGCCCTCGGTCTTCTCTTTCTGCTACAACTAATTAGATAAGTCTTTATCTACACGAGTATTTATAAGCATATACTCTAAGATCCTCATTTATTACAGAAAGACAAACACAGAAATTACACACAAGTATCATTAATCCATCCTTGTATTACACTAACTTAAATAGGTAATTTTCTATATTTTACGATCAATTCAATTTTTTTAGGATGAAATAATGCTCGAGGTTACGAACAATAAAATACTATTCAAGCTGACAGTGTGATATTAGTTACATATACGTTAATATCGTTAACTCAAATTTACAATTTAAGAATGGATCCTTGAATCTTTCATTATTAGAATTGGATCAATAAAATATTTAATACCCAGTCTTGGCTATAAATTTAAATCCATAAGAAATGCAGAATAATAAAAAATCATAAGGTAGTACATATAATAACCATGCCCAAATTGACTCCTTTCCTACAGATTTTAACCTAACTATTGTATATTATGCTTTTGAGAAGCCTATCTAATTATAACTGTGTATTTTGAAATAATCAATATACTGTAGCTATTTATGTAAATCCAAAATGACTACTGTTTGCCGAAAACTTTGTGAAATTTCTCAATTCTCAATTTCGAATGAACAGACCTTTGTTCTTCATATTGTGTTGTTAGTTACAATCTCATGTTGATAAATATATGGTATCTCATGCTTTTAAGAAGTCTACCGAAATATATTATGAATCATCAAAAGTAGTTATAGTAACTATTTGAATTAACTGCAGTTAGATCTCGACCCGTTTCCTTGTAAAAATTTTAATTTCGAGAAAAATTTACATATAATTTGATAAGGGATAATGGATAATCATATGTAAAAGACAATGTCGCTCGGTAATACCCCGTTTAGTAAAATTTATATGTACGTGCAATTGAGCACGTGTCGATTACGAGTACAAGCACATTCACCTGTCTAGATGTAAAAATTTTTCTAGGTAAATTATTATATTATATCTGAAAAAAACGGACGTAAGCTCAAATAAATGTAAAAATGACTTTGGATAAAAAAATTGTTACAACTAAATTATAATCTTAATTAAAACTATAAGTTTTTTTTTTTAATTTGTCTATAAAAATTAAACGTCATCTATTAGATGAAAAAAATCTAGCAGATAATCAATAATAAATATTGGTAGGATAAAAAATAAATTCGCTCAAAATAATCCACCAGTTATCTTTCTAACAGTATACGTAAAAATGCGAAATCCGAATATAGGCGCAAATAGTGTAGCAGCCGCGTCATGTGCCGGCGGTTCGCAAGCTCGCCTTCGCAGCGCTACCGCGCCACTTGATAAACATCTGAACTTATCGAGATAGATTAACTATTCGTATAATGATTAATTTTAATTGAAATCAATAGAGAATGTAAACGGTGATTTGAAAATAAGCTTGAGTAAGGAATCGCTGTACTTTTGATGAAGTACGTTCAAATAACCTTAAGAACAAAATAATATCGCTAACATTAGTTGGATAATTTCGCAAAATATCTTTAATATGATATCATATAAGATATGACAGTTCTAACTATACCTTAATAATATTGAAACAGTCAGATGCAGCTGTTGATAAATAAATCATATTTTGTGAAACTTACGAAGTATTATTATTTACATTATATTGGTGTTAATCTTCTAATCAATGGAAATCTATTTAAACCTCGATCATGTAATACAATAAGCAAACTGATTAAAATACTACGACAATATTAAATCTAATAATCTATATAGATATATGATTGGTTGCTTGTTTGTATATAATAAATATCAATAAAACAATCAAAATCATCTCAGCATGTCACATTTACCTCTTACGAGGTATTTATATACCTTGAAAACGGAGGACTATACATGCCCGATAATATCCTTCTCCTAAATTTTACTTAGAATAGAGAAGTAAGTTGGAAGGCCGAGGAAGGTATAAACTCTTTCTCGTAAGAGAATAAACTCTTCGTAAGAATAGGCAAATATATTTTTGATGTCAGTGGGAACCACATATTACAATTTACAGGGACCCCATTTATTTTGGCAACTCATGGCTCATAGGCCAATATAATAATATAGTGCCACAATATAGCTCGTGTGTCAGAAGAGTGCTGAATCCGACGTCACATTTGAATATAATTTTACCGAACTTTAGAATCGTGCTTAAACCGATTGAAATACTACACAAAAAGAAATCTTAAATATTCAAAGTGCCAAAATTGGCATTTCTATAACTCATGAAGTCTGGGTATTACGAAGATATCAAGTTGGTATTCGAATAATTCGAAAAATTAACCAGTGGTAAGAAGGCTTGGACGATTTTAATGTCCACTAGTCTTACTATTTTATACCTGGGATGAATGATGACGATATTATTCGCTAGAGAAGTCCTAATTATAAATTTTATTTTCATTCATCTTTTCTGAGAAAATAACATCACAACAGTTCGAGAGTTTTTTGCTACAGCGAATTCGAAGCGATGTAATGACTCTTGTCAACCCGTCCGTACGGTGAACGTGTATTCCGCTTTTCCTTGTACCTAAGTTATATGCGTACTTACCGAATCGCGCTGATCAAGGGTTCGTTCCGAAAGGCGCAATATCTATTCAATATACGAGGCAGACAATTAAGTAATGCAATTGATGTTATTTCTTGACCTGTGGTAACACTGCGAACTTGTAAATCCTCCACCGTAATAATAGATCCCTACTCTCTCGATTGAGACCTTGACGACCCTTGTACGATCATTTCTTCGCTAGTTGTTTAATGTTTTATAACAACGCGCGAGTAGTACATGTCACGAAAATGGAACAGAGCAATTTAGAACAACGCTGCGCGATAAAATTTTCTACGAACTTATAATTTTAATATAAATAATTTATATATAATATCTATTTATAACTTATAGTTAGAATTATTTATAATTATTCTATATATGATTAAAGTTCTATTTGTACGCATATACTCATTTTATTACATCTATATACATTGTACATTAATTATTACAATTCTAGTTTATACAACCTTCACTATTCGTATATTATATTTTATATATGACTTAACTTGGTTTGTATTAATATTGACTCTGCTAAAAAAATGCATGATGTTAATTTATTATAATATAACTATATTTTGTTATATATTTTGCAAAATTGTATATAAATAAAATCTTTATTGTACGATATTTATTATTAATTACTTTAGTTCAAATGAAAGATTTGTATTTTTTTAAATAAGTTTTAGTACTTATATATATATATATATATATATATATATATATATATATATATATATATATATATATAAGTACTAAAACTTATATATAGTTTTATTAATATTTACAAAAATTAATATCAAATAATCTTTCTTTTTTCGTGGTCTGTTACTCGGAAGTGCTATTTAAAGCATAAACAAAGATAAGGACTTCGGAGAGTAGGACCTACTTAGTCGCTGTCTGCTTGCATTTACTTCAAGCATAAACAAATTATTGTGTTTTATTCTCCTTTTCATTTATCCGTTTCCCAAAGAATCCAATAAGTTTTCTTTTAATTTAGCCTAACCTTAATTATATAACATTTATATGGAATGTTTCCAAATGCATTATATTATATACCCTACAAAATTGTATGTAGCAAAATTAAGATACAGGTCTTTGATAATCCTTTCTTTTGCATTTTTTACTTAAATGTAAAGATATATAGAAAAACATACATATGTATGTATACGGATATAAATGTATATGGTTTTATACGTAAAGCACGCACATCAACAACGTTATTAAACCACATTAATTTATTAAATCTAAATCCTTCAAATTTGCATTTGAAAGTCTATTTTATAATTTAATATATTTTTAGTATATTGTAATAAATACTTTCAAATCCACAAATCCACATCTAATAAAATTATACACATTTAATAAAATTTTTCAAGGATAATGGGTTTGTCTGATCTATTTAATGATTTTTAATAGAATTAAGTATTTCTATATTTTTAAATTAAATCCAATAATTATGAAAAATAAAGGCGCTATTTACTTAAGTTTGAATAAAATTGATACGTCACTACACGTAATTTAACCAAAAAGTTATTCATTTTGATATTTAATTATTGTTATATCGTTCTAAAATTATCTAAAGCTAACAGTACTACCAATTTTGATCATTTTATAGAAGGCACATTGCTATCTGAGTAAAATCGATCGCGAATCTAGATGTAGTATTTAACACTAAGCTTAATTTCAGTGAATGGATATAGTACATAGCGTTGAAGGCCTTGAAGAATCTAAGTTTCATTAAACAACCCATATTAGACTTTACTATAACCTTACATCCATTATTTATCTTTGTAAGAATTTTATTATTCATCTCTTCAGTTATTGCTCCATAATTTGGGAATTCCATGTTTCACGCACTAGCCTTAGTTGATTTTTTTTAGTTGATTCACATAGACTTTCAGGATAAATTTCAGTGCCTCATGTCCTCGTATCGATGACGAATTTAATCCGATTTTAACAACTTTAAATTTACTTCCTATAAAGGAAAGCATTGCTTATCTGGACTACATTTTGATATTTAAAATTTTGACGTTTTAGTAGTTTTCCGAACAACTCAAGCTTTATTCAATTACACAAGCACAATATTTTAGAATATATCTTTTTATCACGAATATAGTTGGCGCCGATTATTTTGGGTATAATGTTATACAATATTCGATCATTGAAAGGGTATTACTGTTGGTCAAATGATAAATAAATAAGTAAAGAAGCATCTCATAGACTCCAACATCACAGATGGATAGGATTTTTTTAATTTTCCGATTGTGCTCGAAACTCTCGGAGTACCGCAATAAAATTTCTTCGATACTTAACTGAATTTACAAACGTTCATTTCATTGAATTAAGATATATTATTATATATTATCTTTAGTATTAAGTTTTCATACAGAATTTCGTTTTGTTTTATAGATACACATTTTTCAACATCCACGTTCCTATACATCCATACGCATCACGTTTTAAAAGTAACGGAGACAAGTAGTAGAACTCAACTTCTATACTTTTCAACGAAAAATTACGAATTGTCCAGTTAATTCTGTTAATCATTTGCGCAAACCAAACACAGTGTGTTAGTTTTCGACTCAAAATTAGAATTCTTTTAAGCCCTTCAAAACGAGATTTCGACTAATTGTAACAAAAAAGTTGAACTATGAAATGCAAAATATCCCAAAAAGTGGCTAAGAAATCATATTTCTGATGTATATTTTTACAATCATTATTGCAAAAACCGTGAGCAATAGTAAAAAACGCTATCGCCATGGAAGAATGCAACGATAACGGATAATCGCTGGGGAAGCAGTAAAGTTACAAAGCTTTTGTGAAACGCCTCACAGAAGTTCTTAACAAATGAAACGCGTCGTGTCTATGCACGTGAATTCTGTTGAGGACTGATCGACAAACAATTTCATTCGTTACATAGCTCAACTTTTAACCACGATCATGCCTTATAAATTTGTTGGCACTCTGAAAAGTGCCAACAAATTGCCGAAGATCAAGTAGAACGATACCATTAAGACTCGAATCAGATCGATTTCTCTTGGTTCGAAGAGAAAAGAAATCGTAACGCAAAAAAGGTCGGTGTCGAGATCGTTACTTTAGTTGGGGACAAGAGAAAGCACTATATAGAAAACAGATAAATAACCTCAAGATTGATTGTGTAATCGTGATATCGTTTAACTTTTTCGTCACATTTTTCACATTCTCGTGATTTTTTCTCTTTTTTTTATATTTTTCATGGTTTTTATAATATCTGAGTCTTGGCAACTTAAGTATAATATGGAATACTAGTAGCAAAGAGGAGAAGGAGGATAAGAAGTTATTTAAATATTTCTTTAATATAAAAATAAATAAATAACAATGACTGGAAAACTTCCAAGTGAAGCGTAAGAAGTATTATATTATACTTAAATAAAGCATTATGAATTACTTTCCATATTATTGAAAGGTTTTAACAAAGGCATAATAAATTATTAATACTAATTTAGGTTTTTATTGTGTTCGTCAGCCTAAAGCTGCTAGAATTTATTTTAGACTATTAAAATGGCAAAAATGATAAAGTTTGGACCAAAATCATAAAAATTAAATGCGATAAGAAAACAGTAATTTACGCTGAGATTTGTTAGTTATAAAATACATGTACTGCAATTATTCATAGAAGTAAATGTATTTAAAAAATTATTTTTATTTAATTTCTTTTTTATTACTTTGTGTTTAATAAAAATCTAAAATTGTGTTTAATAAAAATGTAAATTTTTTTAATATGCCATAGGCTTCTCAAATATAGCACAGTATTTAAATAAATATTTTAATTATAACCACTTATTTTTTAATTCAAAACAACCAGTTTACTCCATGTGGATGTTTTCTTAAACGCCCACAAACGTCAAGCATTGAAGTGATTTTTCGTCACTTTATTGTATCCAATTCGCTCAAAACCGTGATTGTTGGTGCTTAAAGAAACTCCGGATTAAGAATTAGCGGGGAAAATCCATGAACTAGTTTCGTATACAATAGCACATATTTCATTTTTATAATTCTTTATCTAGTTATAATTGCATATATATCAATATTTATGATTTGTGTTACAAGATTTATACTTATTATATTTTTGGCGGGAATTTCCATTGGGAAACAAGTTCGTTGGGAAAAATGACCACCTACCGATGTATCTTAGTCTTTTGTCTACCTTGCCACGTGAACTTAATTAAATTTAATGAGAACATGAACTGTTACTGTGCCATATATAGGTTTTTCGAATTAAATATGAAATCAGAACAATATTTAGTTATTGCAATCAACGGGGCATAAAAAGAAAATCTGTATCTAATTTTACGGAGCATAAATCAAATTCTTCTATGTACCCATGAGTAATGTAATCTAATAGGACTCATATACAGTTTGATAATTTGCACGCTATACATTTTTGAATCAAAAATCCAATTCAATAAAATAACGTGAAACTGTGCACGTACGCATATAAATTTATGTGTGCAAATAAAAAAATATATAGGATAATAATAAAATAATATTAGTAAAAGAAGAATCAAATAGTATTAGTAAGAAATGTTAAAACACGATCATCTGAGAAAACAAACTCGGTAAGATAAAAACAAGCCGTAATAGAATGTTAATATTTCATTGTATAAATATGAACGACAATGTTATCACAAATTGATAAACGAATGGTAACCTCAGCGTAAAGAAAAATACAATTGCATGATACAAATGAATTTTCGTTCGAACTGTTTGATTTTGTCCTAAACATTATTTGCAACTGGAAACTGATAATTTTATATTCAGAATTTTTAGAGCATCTTAATACCAGAAATACATCGAAATACATCCAAAGTCTATGAGTTTTAAGAGGACATATTCATTCTAGAATTATCATTGGAAAACAAAAACTTCATCTGGCTGTTCCTCACTTTATAAACTAATTTTTTATATTTCATTCTAATTTTATTATTCTAGTTCTCAGATTGTCATTTGTTTTGATTCAAGTACAATTATTTTTGAATTTTACAAAATCTAGCTGGTTTCTAAAGAAAAAAGTAAACAATGCGGGTTATTACAGCCTTATGAACAATTAAATTTTTCAATGATCGGGTTCAATAACTCGATTCATTCACAAAATTCATGATAAGGATGTTAAAATACGTTTAGAAAATCTTGACGAGTCCATATTCCTCATCAACGATGACAGGCAAAGTATGGATAAATTTAAATAATTATGCCCATTTGAATTTTAGATTCTAACTAATGCATCAATTAAGCACCTATAATATTGCAGGTATGGATTTAAAGTTATTGTTTGCCGATCGATATTTCAGTATTGAAGCAGTCTATCCACATGCCTGTTCCGAGATATCGATATATGAAAAGTTTATCTTAGCAGTAATTTTGAACTTCTCCTAAATTTGTATATGAATTTTATTCTATGAGCATACGAATTTGAAGCAAAACATACAGAATCAATTACAATCATTTACCTATTTTATTTAATTATGTAAAAAGGGTTGAATTAAACTTCACGTCACCAAACTTGACAGGAAATCCAAATCCATGTTTACGTATACATATACTTATATAGACTGTTCGATTATGTAATATCAATAATATCATCAATTGATGATTTATACATTTTATATAGGCAGTTTAAACTAATTACAAACATTAAACGCCTTTAAACGTTAATGCATACGTCTGTTCAAATATTTCATTGAGAAGAAGAAAAAACACATATATTCTTCTGCATGTATTTAAACATTGAAATGATATCTTATCTATTTTTATTTATTATATTATATAAATGATGTCCATATGCTTTTTTCACCAGTTACGAAATACAATTTTTAATACGAGCATTAAAGCAAATATAAAAAATAATGGCTTTTCGTGGTGTTTTGTTTTATTTACTGGTGTGTTGCAATTCTAATTTAATAAATCATGGTAAATATAATTTATATTAATTAAAATACAGGTGTAATAATATCTTTGTATGTGTGCATATATGCTATGAGTAACAAGATAATTTGGACACTTTGTATAAGCATTAAGAATTTTAAAAACAATGTCAGACCTAAATTATATACAATGCCTTTTCAAAGATGAATTATACGAATTAGTATAGTTGATATAAAACAATATAAATGCTCCCTAATTAGCATTTTATCATTCATTTGAAATAAAAATCTAACTTTTAACATCGTCTAAAGCATTTCTATACCTTATTCAATGTAATTTTTTAATAATAATGATGATGAATATAATGTCACGTGTTATAGTCTCGATAAGGACAATAAGGTTTTCCTAGTAATGGTTAAAATCTTAAAATATAAATGAAATGTTGAATTTATAAATTGTCTAATGATTCATTAAATTATTAATAATCTTTGTAATACAATTTTTTGCTTAATAACGTATAATAAGCAACTAAAGTGTCTAAAAACACACTAAAAAAATATATATTTATATATTTTCTACAAAATAGCTATTTGAACTATTGGATATGAATTCAGTGAGATTCTCAGATATCTCGAGAATAAAAAAAGAACTAAACAATACCAATTTTCAAACAATATTAACTAAAAAATATATAAAATTCATAAAATACGAAGTATTCATTAAATTGTTCCATCACACAGTTTCCGCCAGATTGAAATCAGAAGGTTTGGTCGGTGGTTATTTAGCAGAGCCAGGCGAATTTAAATACCAAGTCGCCATTTTAGGGAGACAAAATTACACGCGGGGCTTGTCTCTGATCTGCAGTGGTGTGATCATCGATGACGATTTAATATTGACCTCTGCCCAATGCTTTATCGATGAAAGTTGGAATTTAAGAATGTTAAATTTCGTCGTCGAACTGGACACAGTTGATTTGAAATCCAGAACAGGTCTCCAATACGTCATCAGTAAAATATACATTCCCGACAATGACTATCCTCTTTATTACAAAGACCTCGCGGTGGCAAAAGTAAGTCGTCGATTATTTGATGATTTTTTTATGTTTTTTTTTTCACTACTCGGACACTTGTAATGACTTGTCAAGGTTTCGAGTTTTTAATGAATAAGCCTGACTACTCTTTCTCCACAGTTGAAGGAATCGTTAAGTCTTGGGTACAATACCTATATGCAAAAAGTCGACATACCCGCCCAGGGCGAATCGTTCGCGGAAATGATCGGCGTCGTAACCGGGTACGGATACACCTGGATCGAGACCTACGTCGATCCCCAGGATAATGTGCGAAAACGAGGCTCCGGGGGCTCGCCGTTTACTCTGAAACAGGCTAACGTACAGGTCGCCCGCGGCGTCGACTGCATGAATAATTATACGAATGCCAACGCGAGCACGCAACTGTGCGGCGTGATGCTGCCTCAGCCGCCGAATCAACGATGGGGCCTGTGTGCAGTAAGTTTATACACTTAGATTATGTTACGTCTATAACATTAAAAACAGAATGTATTTTAGTTTTGCACCTAACGTTAAATATTACGTTTGGAAACGTTATTAGCATCATATTAGTATTCATACAAATCATCCAGAATTTATTGATGAATGTATCTACTAACATCATTCATTTTTACTCTAATTAAAAATGAACTTCTACATTTATTAGAAAAATTATATTATAGACCGCGTTTTAAGTTACGAAAAGTAAACTATAAAGTTCAATATCATACTATTGAATTGAAAATTACAGTGATACCTTATAATAAGACCGTCCAGGCGCGCAAAAGGAAGAATTTTTCGGCGAATCTCGATATCTCCATAGTCTTCATCTACTTTTTCATTCATATCGTTTATATTCTACCTTTATATGAATTCGATGTGCTATCTCTAAATAAGACCGGCCGACCGTTCGATATAGCTGTGCCCTCTTGTCTTTCTCACCATTATTTCTCCGTAAATCTTTACTGGGACATGTTTTAAGTAAAAAAGGAACAAACCCGAGAAGAAGAGAAAATATTCTATTTCAATTATATAAGTGATAGAAATTGATGTAAATAATATTTCATGTATGGATAATGTCGAGCATAATACTAGTGCAGCAGATCAATTAAAGAAAATAAGGGATAGTTTTATTATCAAAGAAAGAAGATAATATTACAAGAGTACAAACATTTAACATCAAGCTTAAATAATTAAATTACGTGTTATTCGCGGAATTTTCTTTAATTACCTTCGTGAAAACGTTCTTTGTATACCTCCAGTACCCTTGACATTATTGAAAAATTTGTTCACAGCTCATAATAAACTTCAGATTACTATTCATAGTGGGAAGACGTTAGGAAAGAAAAATAGGGGAAACGGCCTTATTGAGAGAATTCACTGTATTGTGAATTCGACAATAGCTAAATAGCAATTTAGATAAATATTCTTATTATTAAATTTACTTTAACTTGAATTAGAAGTTTCCATATCGGCAATGGAAAAATTAAACTGTTTGTCGGTATTGCAAATATTATTGTTTATTATTATAAAACCATACGGTACTCTAGTCACTAAGCAACGCGAAAATAATTTGATAATCTACAGTGTTGTTCATGAAACTCGTACGACAAGTCGAAACTTCTATTGGTATATAATGAGGTCTATAGGATACGAATAACATTAAAGTCAATATAGATAAAAAAAATAATGACTTCTAAAATTCTTTCATTGCATAGACCGAAACAGGTCAAACAGCGGAATAATGAAAGAATATCAAATTTTCAAACACTTACTTGCCAGCTTTTATACGTGTGAATTTAGAAAAGTTAAAACTAAGCTATATGATGAATCTTTCTGTCTCGCCGAAATTAGTGAAACGACAGAATATTCTAAAGTTAAAGCTGGCCGAGTATGCAGATTCTCTGGTTCTAATTAAGATCATAAGCATAGACTATACCACTATGTGAAACCTTCTTACTAGATTATCTCTCTTGCAATTCAACGTTCGATTCAACGTTTCGACATTGAAAAAACTGTATCTTGTTAATATCTACTAAACATAATTGCACCTTCTCTTCCGAAAATTGATTAAATGAATTGTTAATACCGTAAATGCATATAACACGTGGTCGCATATTTTTATGGTGTATTTTTTATATAATTAACGCAAGAATCACTTTTGTGCCAGTGAAAATCAGATCAGTCACTGGTAAATTAACAATCATCCCCTATTTACGTAGCGATTAACCGTTCAGAAATTATAAAAATCATTAATAAACCAGTGATCGATCTGATTTTTCCTGATTCAAATCTAGCGAGTAACACTACATGGATAGCTTATAGTATCTATTCAGATTAATGATTTGGATTATTTTAACGCAAAACTTTCAGCTGTAACGTGGGTAGCTAAAACATTGAGTGAGATCAACAGAATCTTTGAATTGAGATGATTCTAAAGTTTTGCTGCTATCCTATGCCCAACCTTAAATTTCTAAAGTTCCTCGGTATTTAAACCACTTCATCTTTGGATGTTTATGGTGGATATAGTATCATAATTTTACCACTCTGAATCCAAGTTTAGAGTGCATCATAACTAAATTCGTTTGCAAATGTTATAATACTAATATCGTGTCTAAGCGTAAAGTTTGACTCTGACTTGCAATCTACAAACTTTTTCGCGTAGATAACATCTAATAATCAATTTTGCAATACTCTATTATTCCCTTTTATTACTATATTATATGTACATATTACTACATAAGTAGGTAATCTATGAATAAATGAATAAGTAATTTCAATAATATAAATCGTACATAAATTGAAATAGAATTTTGTTCTTTTGTTCTTTATATTCAAAAAACTTTCATAAATATTCTTTGAATATAGTTACACACTTAGTGCAAATGCATGTTTTTAATTCTATAGTTTTACATGTATATCAATTTTAGAAAAAGTCCTTTACTAATCTCTAATTTCATTTGTAGAGAGATACAGGTTCTCCACTTGTAATAGACAACAAAGTAGTAGGAATTGCAATTCGAATCCCAGTAGATTGTGATGATACCAGAGGCGGAACCATATATACTAAAGTTTCAGCCTTCTCCTTATTCATTGAACTGATTAAAGGAGGCTCACCCTTGATCATGGAAGATACTATACTGAGCTCTGCGATCGTTTATCGAAATAGACGTTATTTCCGAAGAGTACCCCGTACATAAAACTCAATATTTATAAATTATGAAACAATTTGAACTCTCAGATTGCCGATATTGGAATTTCATTATTATCAGAAACAACGGCAATTTGACGAATTTGCATGTATAAAATAGTATAAATTGATAGAGTAAGTATATTATGGTAACAAATTATTTATTGTTAATGAGAAAATAAATCTTATTCGCACAGCATTTAATTTTTGGAAAATATCTTTATTTTCTTCGATTTATTTAGTTTTAAAAACATTGGCATATTATACAAATATTCCATTAATTTTCAATTAAATAATATTTCAATGTAGTTCTATATTAGTCATGTTTCAATGGATTTTTCCCTCAAGAATGAGTTATATTCAAAAATATTCTTTATATCAACAAGAATAATGTCTCTTAAATTAAAATATGTTTTTTATTAATTATATTTATGAACTACTCTTTGTCAGAAAATAAATATTAAAATTTACGTATTCATACTTTTTAAAGCAGACGTTCATAAACACTAGGTATTTTGATATTTGGTATTGGAATATGAACACTAGGAAATTTCATACCTAAATATAGAAAATCCTTTTAGACAAAGTTCAATACATGAAAAACAAGTCTGGTAAACAGTTTTTAGGTAAAATCTTTCGTACGAAATATTCGTTGAAATGCGGATTAAAAATAACAATGAATAAATAGCTAATATATATTTAAGCGAATGCCATCTGTATAATTTTTTTCTCTATTCTCAACAGTTTGAAGAACTGGAATTTCTTTTAGTTCAATTTAATTAGTAATTGTACCTATTATAAGTAAAAGTTAAGAATTATTCAGTACCCCTGTATATTTTGTATTTAGCTGTTCCTTGCAATTTATGATTTTATGTTGATTAGTAATGTTTTGTTTATTGCCCCGATAATGGATTTTCATGTTTGTAAATGATCTAATAAGGTCGATCAAGGATTAACCGAAAAAACATTTCCCATTAATTTTTGATCCAAAAAGATGTTTTTTTGGAGATTATCTCTTGATAATCTGCCTGCCATGATTGCAAATGTTTCTTATTTCAGTCACGTTTTATTGTATCGAATAGTTTCATTAACAGTAATTAATGATTAATGCTCATTCAGAAAATGTTGAACAGCTTGATCATATTAATTTAATATGTAGCAAAGACGTTTTCTCAGCATAGATTCATAACACTATTTGATAAACTTCAGATATATCAGTGTTTGTAGTTTTTGTAGATCTACGGTTAAATTCAGCTACTCAAAAGCTTACAGCAGTTCATGATAATACTCACAACGTACAATTTATCTTTGATTTGCATTTTTTTCAAATACTACCATTGAGAATGGCCTTTATTTATTTTTCTAGTCTTTATGTGTATAATGAAATTATCATACGTGCCGAATTTAGATACTACCGAGTGTTGATTTACATTTTGTAATCGCTCGGTTTTGCATAATTAAACGTTTGTATTTGTTTATTATCAGCTTGTGGAATTCATACTATAAATGGATTACTAATTACTTTACTTCTTTCTAGTTCAGTTGTTAAGTGGATCATATTTCAGTTGAGAATTTCGCTTCGAACCCTTAGATTTGCAAATGTCATTTGCAGATGTCTTACGAAATATTTCCACAGGACATCGTTTACAGTAGCTTAACATCCAACAGTTTCTCACTTTTGTGACTTAACTATGTGCAGAATTACAGATAGAATCTTATTTTCATCTAAGATATAATATAAGAATTCGAAAATTATGTTTCCAGAAGCAACAAAAATTCGGCTCAAGATACTCTTCTGCAAGTCCAACAAAGCCTAGGTCAAATAATAGTCGTTCCAGAAAATGTCAATACTGTTTTTGACATTTTTGAAGTGTAGACGTCGTCATTACAGGAGAGCCTCAGTTTATCCGAGCTCATTAATATTTTTCCCTTATAAAATTTTAAACCTGCAAACAAGTAGAAAGATGTATGGAATGTTATATTTTATTTAATTATTTAGAATTTTATTTAATAAAAGCATACTCAATAAACTAAGACCAATATGAAAAGATAATTATATGTAAATAATAGCTGTAAAAAAACTGTTTCGAGCCATTTCTAACATAAATTTAAATAATGATATCATACACTTATCATCAACGTTACTTTATTAAATTATTCTTAAAAAAGAAGATTATAGATAACGAAACTATAATTTGCTTTTAATCAGATTTACAGATGAGCTTCAAAAGCTATTCGTTTGAATAGTCAGATAATCATATTTCTTCAAGAACTTTATGTTCTTGATTCAAACGTGTTATAAAGTAGGCGCAAAGCGTGATGTCTATCAGCTGGTTCTTCCAGATAACTGAAGGTTTGCATTCGCATTACATATTCAGATGAGAAGTATACAATTTTTTTACAATTATTTGAGCAATTTTCAGACTTTCTTAATAAGGTTTCTCATATTATTGAATGCGAAATAGAGAGACATATGATCTATGAGTTTCAGTCAAAATGCAACTATTGATATTCTTGTATATATACACTAATTGGAAACTAATCCGTAGTTCATTTACACTATTTTATATAGTTCACGGATTTAATTCGGTAAGTTACTTCTGCTCATTTCAATCGCCGAAGGAAGGCATTCTATTACTCGAATATATGGCATATTCGAATAAGCAAATCTTTATCTTCCTTAAACTGAATGAACTAAAGCTGAGTTATTTGGTTATCCATGAATTACTGCAAAAATTTCAAATGATAATATAGCTTGATATGAATTGTCGTGATTTTTATCACGTTATGTTTCATTGTATGGAATCCTACCCATACCGATATTTACTCTGAAAATGTGATATTTATTACAGAGCCCATAAAGAGTTTTTCTTTATAAATTAAATTTTTCTCTTAATCAAAGCAATATTATTACAGAATTATATTTTACTAAAATGTAATTGAAATAATCAAAATCGCAAAAACATATATAAAACGATAAGTACTATTTTTATAATTTTTGTAATAATGATTTAATATAACTTTACTAAATCATAAATTAAAAGTTCTTTAAGTTTTTTTTACTATTGTCGTAATAAAATTAAAACTTTTATATAATATTTTCTACATAAATTTTAACTTTGAAAGAATTGTTTGGTTACCACTTTTATTAAATAGTGATAAAATTTTTCTTTTTAATGAAAACGATGTTTAAAAGACGCAGAAGGAGTTGTCAATATGTTTTGATCATGACCATCGTTGAGTTAGTGCAATATTTTAAGAAGTTTTATGGACGTGATAAAGCTTTCTGTCATATAATGTTGTGATTGTCCACCTCAAGACAATTAATCGTTTTACAAAATTACATCGGAATCGTCAGTGCCGTATTTCATTCAACCTGATGCTAAAATCACAGCGGGGCCTCTTTACGGCTCTGATTTTTAAAGCGCGTATGAAAATACTTCTGTTTCGTATCTATACTGACTTTAAAAAGTGATTGAAATATTACGTGTGAGAATTGATTAAGATAAATTCTAAAAATTTATGCACGTTTAAGCAACATAAAAAATACATATTCAGAAATCACTATATATATTTTTTCTGCTTTTTGTATTACCAAAATTAAATTATCGAAACTAACCGATTTGAATATAACTTTCTATAAGTATTGACTGGTAGTACTAAATATGCAATATATCGTTCTACAATACAGCCATGAAAACAATTTCCAGTTTTGTAATTCCTTTCGATAAATCTGCCGCTTCTCATCAAACTGCAAAGTCTGTTTCGATATCTTGAGATATTCTGTATGCTGAATTAGTAAAAAATTATATGAAGCTTGTACTATACGGAAAAAATGAACATGTCTCAGTACAGAATTCAATATTGCACTTCCCTACTAAATTTAAGGAGAGCCCGCGTCAAAGAACGTCTTTACGCTTCCGTTTAAGAGCCAATTTTGTAAACTCTTTAAATTGCGCTTCCAATCTTTTGCGATGCCCAGACATATTTTTAGCATCGTCGTACGTGTAATGCAGGACAATGTACCCATATCTAATTTTATAACACACTCTTTTAAATATATCCCTTTATGGTTATGTAGAGATAAAAGCAGAAAAGGCGTCCATACGTGGATTGACCGTCTAAGATAGTAACAAAAAACAACCGATAATTGACCACCATATATGTGCTAAAACTTCATTAGTCATCAAACTTGTGAATAGTCTTGGACAACCGAGAGACTAGATTCTCGATTATTTTGGGAATGTGTATGGATATATAGTTATTAAATAGGATCGAATCTCGAAATCAGCTCTAGGACTCCGGACTAATTAGCATTGCATGGACAGCAACAATCGTCGTTCTGTGATGAAATGGATTACCGCAACGATACGCTTTTAGCTTGCACTCCTAGGTCTATGCTTCTGTTGATAAATCGGGGCCCGGTGTTTCTGCACCACCAAGCATCCCTCTGCCTCCCTCGTTCAAGCGCTGGTGAAGATGGAAAAAGAATGATAAAATTTGACAGCTTTTGTATTTTTAAAATTTTAACACAGATTTTAATTCCTTAAAATTCCTAATTCCTAAATAAAAATAGTAAATTCTTTATTATATACAGTAAATGATTGATTTTTAATTTTTCCTTAGCATAAATAATGCTTATTCCTGTAAATTTATATCACTGTCAGGAAAAAAAAGTTAATAGTAAAAATGTTACAAATTTATGAATTCATACATTCCATGTTAAATTAATCAATATTCTTAATACTTTCAAATTATTATGCCATTTACAATAATAAATATGTATATTATACTTCCAAACTGATAATTATTAGTACCAAAAATGTTTTTAAGAAAAACAGTTTTCTTTTATGAATAATAATTACTAATGTTAAAGTTATTCATTAAAATTTAATGGTTTTTCTTTAACATTCACTCCACGTTGATAATTAATTTATTATTTCTGAAATTTATTTTTATAAACCGATTTTTAATAATACAAAATTTAATAATAAAATACTATTACATTAATATTATTGATGTATTACATTAAACGATAATTCGTTTTATTTTATAACAAATATTATAAAAAATATCCATGAAAAGAAGCAATTAAATTATGACCGATTATTTGCAATTTTTATTAATTATATATATATATATATATATATATATATATATATATATATATATATATATATATATACTGTATGATTCTCTGTAAGATGGATATCCTTTGTGTTCGTGTTTCATAAGAAAGGTCAAATGTGCGAAGTCCGTCTTTACGTTGAAACATGCATCGTAAGCATCTCATAATGTGAAATATGCTGAAAAATAGATGTACGTCAATGGAAACATCTAATTACTTTATAAAAACAAGAAAAAACATTAGAAATCATGAAAAAACCTTTAAAACTATACTAATAAAGAATTAAAATATCTGTTATATTTATTCTACAAATAACTAGAACTTTCGAATTATTTGAATTTAAATCGCAAATAAAATGAAATGACAGTGAAGGGAACATTGATAAATAATTGTCATCTTGATGCGAAAACAAAAGCACTTTTATAAGATATTTATAGAATTCAACGCAAAATAATTATTATATTATAATAAAGTGAAATGATACATATTTTATGTTGAATTAAATTTATATTGTGTATGGCATTATCTATATATTATATATTATTCATCAAAAATTTACTTAGAAAAAATCAGTTCCTTATCAACACTATACGTCTTTATTAATGTGACTATCTTCTAAACTAAAGTTAGTTATATTACTTGTCTTACAGATAATAAAGCTGCTTATTCTTTTATTATATTAATTCGTTGTTTGATTGTAGTACTTCTAATATTGTGACAGCTAATTAAAAATTCAAAAAAAATCACTTTTCTATACATTCTATTGCCAATCACATAGTTGTAGCATAGAATTCGAATTTCTAACGTTATGAAATGAACTTGTATATTTCTATTGTTCTATCTCAATTATTTGATTAAGTTGTCTATGAATAGCAACTGTTTCTTGTAGCCCCGATAAAGATTTCACATACATTCTGAATTTCACTAATTACGAGGAAAAATATGTTTTAATATTTTCTAATATCCAATACGCTGACATTCTGATTGAGCAAGATGCTCATTGCCAAATGAGCAAATGAAAAGGCTTTTTTCTTGGATAGATATATGGTAGGCATGGGTTTCCATTTTTTCTCCCACATTTTTTCATGCACTTGCAAAATACAAAGCCATTGTCAAATCTCAAATGGCATGTGCACTTGTCGTCATTCTGAACGCAGGATTACACCGACGTCCCAAGTATTTCCATCCTTCGCGGTCGCGTGAATTTTCATACTTTGCGTTCGCACAGCCGTCAGTGATAGTGTGTTTACATACATTCCCATTTGCTTGAGAATTCAATTTATTGAGCATGAAAATCCTCGAGAATTTACGCAATATTTGTTTATCTTCTATGATATGCGCTATTGTCATGAAAATGCTATATTAGATGTTGTACTAAATATTGACCCGAATGAATGGAAATTAAATATAAAATGTGTAAGTAGTTTTATTGTAATATAACAATAAAACTCTTACATATTTTATACTTAATTATATATATATATAATTTAAATATTACTTTTTTTAATATTATCCACTACATTCATGTGTACAGTTATTGAGATAAATTTCAACAGATAGTAAGTTTTCCATATTTTACTCATTCAATTTTATAAATAAATAATGGACTTATAGATTTTTTTTTATATTAATAAGTAATTAACCAAATAATATTAAATAAATGTAATATAGACTTCCAAATGGCTATTTTTACGAAATCTAGATGACCTGTTGGAAAAGTCAGATGATAATATTATAGAAAATTGGAGAGGTTTTTTTTGTGCAAGTAGCATGAATTAAATTCTGTAGAACGTTCAGAGCATGCCGAAAGTAATGTACATCAGGGATTTTTCTTGCACCAGATGTGCATTGAAATTTATTGCGTATATTCGTGCAATGTATTGATATTCAAATAAATATATGCAACAAATAAATCACATTATCAAATCAAAACACCATGATATGTATCACGGTTTAATTTGATTTATCATTTTTTAATCATTTATTGGCATAACTGATCGGCAATTTCAATTCATTTTCGAGCGCGTGTATCTAAAAGAAGATAATTTTACAATTGGCATTAAAATGATTATTATCTTTTAAACAGTGCAAAAAATCGTTATTATAGAGTTCAATGACTACTTTTTCCTCTAATATATATATATATATATATATATATATATATATATATATTCGCAAAAACACGGAAACTCATTAGTGTACGTACATATATGGAACGCATCACGTACCGTTCGCACACGTGTACTTGTACGGCTATCTCTCTCTCTCTCTCTCTCTCTCTCTCTCTCTCTCTCTCTCTTCCTTTCCCTCTGAGTCTCATACTTCTACAAAGCAGTAACCAGTACTGAAGAGTGGTTCAGTAACGGTTAAATCTTAGGCGAGTGAACACGGGATACCTCCACACACACACACACACATATATATGTTTTGACCGATAGGATGAACGCGATAGTGGCGATACTGCTCGGCATCGTTCTGATCGGCGGCGCGACGATATTCATGGTGCCGTCGAGCCAGCTGAAAGTGCCAAAACTCAAGGACGTCTATTGGGGCCCCGGCGAGCAGCCGGCAAAAATCGACGATGCCGTCCGACCTTTTAAAGTCACGTTCAGCAAGGAGGTCAGTGTGTACCGATGATTATTTTGTTTGTTTGAATTAGAATGATAAAACCGTAGTGGAGAAGTAGAACGAAATTAAATTATAAATGCGCGTGAAAGGACCGACGGAAAATTCAGTCAAAGAAGTCGGCTGGTTGGGATATATAAGGATGCAATTACGTGACTTTCTATACGTATAAAGTGTGCGTCAACTTTAGCCAATGAAACTACCAATATAAACTTGATAAATAGTACATTGTCATTATAAATCATACACGATATATCCATATACTACATATGTCGTATCGATTTCTAATCTGCAAATCAGCGTGAAAGATGTTCCAATTTCATGCTGCTTAAAATAACATTAGGCACATGGTAAATTTACGGTAAATTATTTTTGTGCACATAATGTTAATTCGAAGAAAAGAGATTTATAATTGATTAATTATAGATAAAGTTAGATTCGCATTAATTGCATACATAAAGTGACTAACAATTAAGTTAGTTTTACATTATAAAATAAAACTCATGCTTAGGCAATATATTATCTGTTTATAATCTACATTTGATTTGATTAAAGAGAACTAGAAAATATTTTGATCGGTTATAGAAAGGCCTTTATAGAAAAATATATTTATAATTCAATAATGACAAACTGATTTTCTAAATTTACGATACTATAAATTAGATCTACCGATTTCCTAATATAATCAAAATATATTATGTTTTGGTTTAATATTCTATTTAAAAAAATATTTCTTAATTAAAGACCTTTAATTAATAATAATAAAATAGCTTCTACATCACTTAATTATGACTTAAACTTATATACATTTTATATAATAATATTAATACACTATATATTTAATTTTGTGCAAGTTTGTTTCTAATGATATAATTCTGTAAAAGTTTTATTTATAAACACGTCCATTAATATTTTATTAAATAAAATAATAAAATTAATAATAAACGCGTAAAAATAGCATTTGATTCAGAAATTAAAAATATTAAAATTTAAAAGAAAAAGCCTTCACTATAATTATGATTATATTATAATTATAGTTCGCTGACTATATTAAACTAGAAAAATTATATAACTGGCAAAAAATTCAATTAAAATCTTTAGCTAAAATTATTTACTCGATAATTTTTGCATGATACATCGATAAACGTTATCGAATTTATAAATCTACCCATTTTTTTTGAGTATCTTACAAGTGATGTGCAAGAAAATACTGTACTAGTATGACTAGCATTTAATTTATCTGCTCAAAGATTTATAAGATTGGAATATTAATCTAATTGCCACTCATAAGTCGGAAGTCTTTTTCCCCATGATGTATTTATACCAGTTAAAATTAGATTTCGACCGCGTCAAAACGATTGGAATATTATTATTTTCCGAAAGTATGTAATCAACATCCAGCATTATGACAAGGCAGGCTAGGTGTATTTTTCAATACTATGCGTATATATATATATATATATATATATATATATATATATATATATTATTTTTATCGTTCTATACACGTGCAAGAATTGCAGTTCACCTTGTAATTTCAAATTTTATTATTTTTGTTTTTATTAAAATTCAAAACAGGAATGTGTTTGATCATAGTACATGATAAAATAAAATGTGCGATTTATAAGTTATTGTAGAAGTATTATTTGATCTTCTTGTCCTTCATACTGAAAATCATCTGCTGGAAATTTTATTAAAATTTTTTTAAACTTTTATCGAGAACGTTATAATTTGAAAAAAAAAATGTATTAAAAGAAAAAGCGAATAAACGAACGATCAAAAACCAAAATTCCATTGTCGCGTACAGATGGTGAATGACCTGCGACAGCGACTGAAAAATACGCGCGAGCTCCAGCCCTCGCTGGAGAACGTCGCCTGGACCTACGGCGTGAACAGCAATTACGTGCCGTCGATCGTCGAGTATTGGCTGAACAAGTATGACTTCAAGAGCCGGGAGCAGCATCTCAACCGCTATCCTCAATTTATCACCAACATTCAAGGTATGCACACGCGCGTCCGCGCATAAGCACGCACGTATTATATATATATCTGCACGTAAAGAATGACACCACTGTATACAATCGGAGACTGAAAGATGGCAGACGTGGGTAATGTTTTTTTAGCATATATAATACAAAGATCAAGTGCAATCCCGTAGAAGGCCATTTTACTTGAATATGAACAATGTAGGCAATAAATGTATTTTTTTACATTCGATTTGCGAGAAAATAGCGTCGGTAACGCGACATTTCTTCGGTGTCATTTTTGGACCCAGAACGATAAAAAATCGAAAGCTCCGTCGATTCGGTTACATAGTATAAAGGATATTTGCACAAACTTTTGTGATTATAATATATTGAATTGTTAAGAATGATGCGATTTTGTAGGGAACATTAACGAGCTCATGTGAACAACAGGTCACCAAAAAACTGTTTATAACAAACAAAAAATGTAATTTATAAAAATCCTACTTACGCAGGTGGATAGACTGATAAGCATAGATTGGTAAGATGTGTTTCTGGCTAGTTTAAAAAAAAAATATATTCGAAAATCATTCTCATTGGCTAAGAAAGAGCGAAGAACGCTACTATGAAAAAGTTATTTTTACCATTATTTGGCTATCCTATTGGACCAGTAAGCAACTCTTCTAGAAATTTTTAAATTTTCCCCGTCGATTTCCTGTCCGTCGTAGCCGGCAACGCGAGTTCAATGACCGTGGCGCGTGGCTTAAACCGAGACTGGCAACCGATAGCTAATATATTTAATATGGCTTCGCGATCTTCCAAATACGAACCAACGAATCTTTAGTATTGTGAACAGTTGTGTACATGTTTGTAACAATATTGAGGGGCAAATTGAGTATATATATATATATATATACGAAAAGTACACGATTGCGTGCTTTATTAGGACAATCCGATGTTGAGATTCAATGAATTAGAGATTAACATTGACTTTACCATGACAGCATGGTATTTTACCAGGTATTCTTTTTGGCATTTCCAAGATATTCGATAAAAATCTCGAATATCGAAGGAATAAAATCTTGTCCATCAACAAGACACCTTACCTTATACTCTCAAAAGTTATATTCTTAATCTTATATTGTTAAAAGCAGTCTTTAGTTAAAAAAATCGATTAATTTTTTTTTTCCATAACACTCAGAGCAAACAACGATGGTAAATAAATTTCAATTGTCTATATATTTAAAAGGACATTTCTTTCTGCCGATCTGTTATAATAGATCAGAATAAGGCCTTTCCCTGGCAGAAAAGGGCAAGGTATACACTCCGGGGATAACCGCTTGTCCAATGTATCTTTTCGCGTATACTCGATCGCCCCATAGTCCTGACAATAAAGGAGCACGATAATAATTTTAGCCGCGGCCAAACGCTGAAAATCGTCTAACAATCGAATATTTGCAAATGAAAGCAGCTCTGGATGTAAGATATAGCTCCTTGCTTCTTCCCGCGTTATCCGCGAGATGCTATCGGGACAGAATGCTTATAGACTTACACTCGATATATATATATATATAGATGTTCTCCGTAAGCCGTAGTATAATGCAGCCTTCTTAAACAGATCGACGAATGATAATAACGTTAACTCGATTTATTATTTTCACAATCAGTGAGCACTTTTACCATTGTATGAAAATTACCTTTTTTCTGTAGAAAAAAATTGGCTCAAATTCCAAACTTTTACTAACTTTTTCATTGTCGTTAAATTTAACAAATAGCGATTTTGTACAAAAAGAGGGCGACTGATTGTTGTTTCCATATATATAATCGAATTTGCTATACACTGGCCTCAGTCTTGGCCAGAGGACAAGCATATCCATCCGAAAGCTATTATATAGCTTAGGAGGTATTTATTACATGTATAAATAGGAAGTTTTTTTTCAACATAAATATGTAAATAATGTAAAGTAGGAAATACAATATTGAATAGGAGTTTTTTCTAGCAAATGCGGAATGGCATTCGACAGAAGGATAAATAAGGAATGTTACTCGGATTCTTTTAGACAATTCAAATGATTAAATAGCATCGTTGACTTTTAAGGCCCATTCAGATATAACAATTAATATGTTCTTTTTTTATCGATCTGGATATAGCAATAATTAACACAATTATGATTTTCGCATAACGTTTCATTAGATTATTTACTACCTTTATCAGGCTGAATAAAGAAAACAGCATAATATATGGTATACAATAATGCGGTAAGATTAATTGAATAATATGATTATATAATTTAGAAGAAAAATAAGCTGATTATTAAAAAGTGATGATTTCTTTATTAAAGAACGATGAAGATCGAAAACAGTCTATAAAAACGTTGCAATAATCATAATTATGTTAATTATTGCTGTACCCGTATTGAGTAAAACATTTTTAATTTAATTCAAATTACTATTTTTATGCAAGTAATAAAATACCACGTTCAAATTTAATAGATTTATTATCTATATAGCATATAACAATTTTTGCGATTTTAACGATCAAGATCTGATCGCCTGTAAGCAATATTTACACAGTCAAAATATGCGTACATATAGATATATCCAACATCCAGCATTTATATCGATGAGGAATTCGCACTCATAATCATAATATGAAAGAAACCTTATTATATAAAATAATTCAGCATCCTTGTGTAAGTATATATTTAATGATGAGACCTGTTTCACAATCAGACTAAAGTCAGATGATAAAAATTGACAATGGTGTTACCAATGTGTATTCCTTCGAGAATGATGAGTTTAGTTCAATACCCCCAACCCTATTAAATGACTATGTTGAAATGTTCATCAATTCATCTGTAACGATGTGACTCGATTATTTTATAACGAAATTGTATTATGAGTATACGCATGCGTTACGACGATACTATTGTCGACACGTTTCATAAAAAGAAGTTATACGTTCTTTTGCAAATTGTAATAACTCAGTTGAATTGAAAGAATAGGATCCTAACGTCTTCTTCTCCTCTCTTCTGCGAAAAAGAAGAGAAGATGCTATATTTCAAATACACAAGTGACAGAATTTTATGTAAATAATATTTCATCTACGGTTCATGCCGCCATAGTACTTTCGCAACAAATCTATTAAAGAATAAATGGAATAGATTAACTGGTCAACGTAAGCAGGAAATATTCAAAGACTGCAAATATTTAACCTCAAGCTTTAATGTGTATTAATTTATTTTATTACCTTCGCCTAAACCTTTTTTGAGATAAATGAGAAATTTGTTCGCAGCTCATAATCAAGCTAAAGTTACTACTCGAATTGAAAAGACGTTGCGAGCAATAGAAAAATAGGCCTTATTGGAGAGCCTTATCGAGAGGCTTCATTACAATTATTAAATACTTCATAAATTACTATATTATTTTATTAAAAAACGAAAATATAATTAAATAAACTTTTTCTGTATTCCTTTCATAAAATTTCATTCGAGAAGTTTCATGAATTTTGGGGAAAATCTAGTATGTCGCAACATCAGAAAAAAATTATACTAAAAATTCTACTATTATAAACTTAAAAGTCCCTGCAGAATTTCTCTCGGTGTGCTCGTAACTAACGTATTTTTAGTATACAAGAGAAATTTATAATTCTATGTAAAAAACGTAACAATTATACTATAGATACAAGAATTTAATATTATCTGAAATTCTTCCACCTACTTTTTCTTCTTACAACGATATTTTAAACTCCACTCAGGGCTGGACATACATTTCATTCGCGTGAAGCCACAATTACCGAATGACCGAAAGGTGCAAGTGCTGCCGCTGCTGATGCTGCACGGTTGGCCGGGTTCGGTCGTCGAGTTTCAGAAGATCATACCCTTGCTGACGACACCCCGGCCCGATCAAGACTTCGTTTTCGAGCTTTTTATGCCGTCGTTGCCTGGTTTCGGCTTCTCCAGCGCAGCCGCCAAACCCGGCCTGGGCTCCGTCGCGATCGCTCATATGATGAAGAACCTCATGCTCAGATTGGGCTACGATAAATTTTACGTCCAAGGCGGCGACTGGGGCGCCAATATCATTGCAAATATGGCGGTATTATATCCCGAACAGTGAGTCCATTAATTCTTTAGTAAATTAGTTTTCTCAAGATTTCAATCCCAATAGTATAAAATTGATTTTTTGTTGAAAAACTGCCGACGAATCGATAATGAGAGGAACATTAATTTTTGATAAATTTCTATTTCTATTACATCATGTTGAAAATTCTATTTACAGATACAATAAATAAGATTTTTAAAATAGAATATTTTATCGGACATCGTCTATATAAAACATATTACTTGTAACTTCTAAGTTAGTATTATATGAACAGTATTTCTCGACATATATATTTGATTCCATAATACTGTCATTTCACTTTTATTTTAATTTTACAATATACAGTACAAGATAAATCTTATAAAAATAGCTTTAATAATCATGTGGATGATTTCCGTAGCCACAATTGAAAATTTTTATACTCTTTACAGAATGTAATTATCTTTATAATGAAGGATTGTGATCAGAATAGAGTACAAGCCGCTTTTTCTTTTCGCAACTGAAGTTGCAGGGCTCTTATTTTATCAATAATTGAAAAATAAATGATATCTTATAGCTCCTCATGACTAGTATATACCATTCCTTTGTAAAATCGAGAATATATCGTCTGATGCACTTTCAGTGTTTTGGGCATGCACTCCAACTTATGTATGGTATTAAATTTGTGGACATGGGTGAAAATGGCTGCTTATGGTTTAATACCGTCGCTACTTGCTGAGGAAGACCGGGAATTGATGCAGCCAATCACTAAAACATTAGCGATGTTTCTCGAGGAGGGTGGTTACTTCCATATGCAGGCCACGAAACCCGATACTCTTGGTTCGTTATTATAAATTTATACTTATTACTTATATATGTTATGGATACTTGTATTGACTGTTATACAATTAGTATAATTAAACAGATAAACTATATAAAATGGAGAAAAATATAATTTCACGAATTTCAGGAGTCGCCATGGCTGATTCACCAGCCGGACTGGCGACTTACCTCCTAGAAAAATTTTCTGGGGGCACAACAAAAGGTAATAAATTTCGTGACGATGGTGGCCTCTTAGATAAATTCAATATGGATGAACTTCTTGATAACGTCATGTTATACTGGGCGCCAAACAAGGCGACTAGCGCATTCCGAATTTATGCCGAATCTGTTCGCGCCGACAATTGGAAACGCAGATTGGAACCGTAAGCTAAATCGATGTAGTTCATATAATTAAGAATGTATAATAGATTTATCAGCGTTACTTTGCATTAGATAAACAAAACAGTAATTAATTGACTGACTTTATGATACTTTAAGTATAATTTTATTTCTAAAGTAACATTGTCAATATATTAATTTAATTTTATTCTAGAAAATAAGTAACATCTCCTAAACTTATCATAGCTTCACTCTTGCTCATAAATAAAAATCACAATTTCTAGATATTCTATTATTTGATAATTAAGCCGCAGTAGATTTGGATGGTACATATGATAATGAAATTGTATAGGCGATAACTTCGTTGGTTAATGCTGAATTAAATGAAACGAAATTAAAATAAGATTGTGAATTACTGCGTACGAAACTATGAGTAGTGAGCAGTGTGAAACCTTGTTTATTATGCAGTCAGTTGAACCGCATCCTATAAAATTCTCTGCTGTGATGGGAAAATTCGTGACAAACTTGGAATTACTTTCCTTTATTGTATATGATGATTATGAGATGTTTAAAAATTCATATTTATTCACAGTCTTCATAACGTCGTTCTATTTATGCCGGTTCATATACCGGTTCTAATCAGCGACGGAGGTCTACGATGTGTTTGTAAACAAAGCACGTACAAATTATTATAACGGTACTTGTGTCAATCGGCCGAGACCGGGATTGGAACTCGGATCACCAAGTTACTAGTCCTTCGCTCTAGCGATCGAGACATCGTAGACCTCTAGTGACGTGTATTAATTGTCTGGGTATATCGCCGAGGTATCTCACCGTTCTACACTACGGGCCAGTTGTATGAAATTTTCACCAGATTTTTTCTAATATTTTCTAATATGTTCACGGATAAGTTCCGGTTATTATAATAGTTTCTTTATTTTTTATATCATGTTTGGAGTTGGTTTTGTAATGATATTACGTCTAATATGAGATAACGCGCTAAAATCTTTCTGTATCCTGCATAATTATAGATACCTCCTCAAAGAAAAAGTACGAATTATTAAAAAATTTCTTCAGTTTATTGGTTGGTTGATTAAAAATTCAGAATTTTAATTACTGCTTCAATATTTTAAATTAATTAAAAAGTTTTTTTGTTTAACACGTATAAGTAAAAATCCTCTCGATCCTTATATAATAGTATATAAATATAAAGGGTCGATTAAAATTAACGACCTCCGTCTCTGAATAGCACCGGTATTTGGAAGCATAAATCACATAAGAAAAAAAATGAACCCTACCTCTGATAATATATATTAGCATTAAAATCTACAGCTTATAGTAGTATAGTTGCAATCGAGTTGAATTAAATTGGTATTGTTTGGATCAGATGATAAAAAAGAATTTTAAAAATTACCATAAATTTTATTTTATACATAATACTACAGACTAGTCTTTTTAGTAGAATACGATAATAAATATGTGCTAAATATTTATCAATGGTTTTGTGAAGTCAATAAATAATTAACCAATATTTTTCATAATTTTTTAAAGAAATACATTATTCTGAAGTTTTAACAGATACTCACACTCTATTATAGTCATATAACAGAGCGAATTCAAATTATTATATATTTTAAATAAAAAGAAAAACAATTCTATTTCACAGCATACCGATAACTGTGCCAACTGCCTGCGCCCAATTTCCATACGAGATACTTTATCAATCTGCTGACTTATTGAAGGACCGCTACGCAAACCTGGTGCGTACGACGAAAATGCCACGAGGCGGACACTTCGCTGCCATGGAGGAGCCGGAGCTTCTCGCCGACGATATATACACGTCGATACAGATTATACGCAATAACGCAATTAATGAAGAGAAAACAAAAGCACTCTAGGAAGAAAAATCATTGGATTCTTCCAACAGACTACGGAAAAAGACTTTAATTTTGGAATATTGTTAATATAGGCGTTCCATTGTATAAAAGAAAACCTTTTAATGGATGATCAACTTTTGTAAGACATAAATATATATATATTTTTTTTTGATGATGATTTTTCACTCGTAACGAGTAACGATATTGACAAGATTTATGATTGTTGTTAATTTATTATTTAATACAAAAAACTTATTTTGTAACGTATGCGTACAAGATCATTTTACATCACATACTATTTATCAATGTTTTAATATCTTTCATTATTAATTTATAAAAATTTACATTAAACTCTGTCTTTTCATCATATCGTCAGTTGGACTGTAAAAATTCTCACTTAAATAATCACGATCTTAAAGAACTTCCTTTTTATGAGTATAGTGATAATTATTTATCGTTAATGTAATTTCAAATTGCAAAAAAGACGTTTTAATAAGTTTTTCTTAAATAATAGTCTTTTATGATAATAGAGTAGCTGATAGTTCCCAAATGTGTCTGTGCCTAGAGTATTTGAGTCAAATTAAAGTCTCATGGATATATTTGAGAAAATTATCTTACCCACCAGGTATTGATTATGGATGATTCAATAATTTTAGTTCAAATATTCAATGTTATACCGCCTCTACATACTTTTCTTTCATGTCGATATGAATCTATCAGTAAAAATAATACTAAAATTGATAAGATCAATATTGTATATCGAATGTCATTATGATGAAAGATCTTATGGCTTGATCTTATTTTTAGCAAGTAAATGATATATACTTCGATTTTTGTGAAGTATTTGATATGATAAGTCATAGAAGATTTTTCAAAATATTACTGAGTGTCCCGTCTAAACTTATACAATTGACTTTACTGTTAGATATCTATCGGCACTTTCATAGGTTTCACAACTTGGCACATAATTGTATATAATCCTTTTGTAACGTCCCGCCTATTAATTAGTTCTTATAATACCCGAGTGACATCCCAGTTCTGTGCGCGGCTAAATTGCACCATGAAAGACAGGCAAATTTTGACAGAGTGGGATTTGACAGTTAGGATTTCGACAGAGTGGCTTGTAAGAAAGGATTATGCCGATGCACCATCCCACTGCCTAGCTCTCTCCATTAATTGTAGGTTAGGCAAAGTTGAGGGTTTATCAAAAGATAAATATTTAAATGTAACTTACTTTTTATTTTTGCTCTGAACATACAGCGCAACTATCCGCAGATCCTACTACTAATCGCGTAAAAAGGTAAAATTACAAACTTGAACCTTAACCTAAAATCTAACGCAAACTAGTCGTAAAACCGAAAAGCCAAACAAATAATCGAGAACTAAATAAAAAATGAGAAAAAATTGAGTTCCAAAAAAAATATCTGAGTTAAAAAAAGAATTGTCAAAAAAAAAGTTGAAAAAGAGTCTGAAAAGTCAGAAATGATCTGAAAAGTTCGAAAATGTCAAAAAGTTATAAGTTCGAAAAGTCGAATCTGAATTTAATCGTGCTAGGAGATTCGAACGATTAAAAATCAAAATTGACAGTGAACTCTCGTCTTTGGGGCACTCGTATATACCCGATCTTCACCCTATCCTATGATAATTTTTGAGAAAATTGTGCTCAAAAAGAGTGGAGAAAAACAAAAGAAGGAGAGGTATCTATGTTTATAAACAAATCCTTCATTCGTTTTTTTTACAATGTATTTAATGTATATAAAGAAATACCATTCGAATTTAAAGTTTTAATTATGAATAATGTCAGATAGGTTTCTTCTATACAATGCTCAGCTATACATGTTATTTGTAATAATAGAAGTATAAAATACTATTAATTGAATCTTACTAATCGTGAATATAATTTGAATGTAACTAGTCTACATCTATTACTAATATTATAATTTTATTATTATTAAATTCTTATGTCTAAGAATTAGTCACTTATTCAAATCTAACTTAATTATTAACCTTGCGATAATTTCGTCTACTTGTTCTTTATACTTTTCTTCTTATTCTTATAACTAAATTATCTAGATTAATTAATCTGCTGTGCTCTCCACTAAACGAGTTTATTGAAAAATATTTAATAAACTAAATTTACTAAGATTTAATAACTTTATGGCTAAACTAGATTATATTTTTAAAATTAAAATTACTTATAAGTTACATTGTAATAAATGTTAAACTTAATTATTTATATCAATGAAAAAAAAAGTGATTGTCGCCTATCGTCACACATTCACACACGCGCGCGCGCGCACGCACATATATCTACATATACACGTGTTTCTTAAAACTAATATTTGATTTTTTACATTAAAAAATATTTCAGAATATTAAATATATAAATTAATTATTTTGAATAAATGGTTAAGTACTGAACAATTATCCTATGCACCCATCATACATCAGAATATCTATTGATCATAGATTGAATCCATTCGATAAAATGAGGAATATGAATATGTAACCCACGATTAGGAATTCCAAGTCCAGAGGAAATCACACCGATAACATTGTAGCCTCCGTTTGCATTCAACTGCATTACCGGACCACCAGAATCACCCTAAATAGAAATATTAAATATTTTTTAATTAATTTATCTAACTAAAATTATTTTAAGTATAAAGAATTCTTTTTTCATGAAATAGGCATCAAACACATTTCTAATTTTTTTCACTGCTGAAATATTTGTCTTTCAGATGATATATATATATATATATATATATATATATATATATATATATATATATATAAAACGCTTTGTGTAAAATAATCGATATTGTGTAAAATAATCATGTATTTTACACAATACTTACGAAAGATGGACCTGCTATGATATTCGTGGATAACTCGGTACAGAAATGAAACGCATTCAAAGAACTCTCGAAAAATTGCTCATGACGTTGCTGCGCTACGCGACTTAGAGCATGTTTGCAGGTGTCGTGCGTTGTGACGTTTACGTGCACGATTTGTTGGATATTTGTCGGCCATGCGCGATATATTTCAGATATTTTTGATGATCCCCAGCCAATTATTATAGCGCTGCCCGAAGGATAATTGAAATCCGTGGAAAATGGAAAAGATTTCACGAAATGATTGTATTCCAGTGCAACTTTTAACTTGAGTAGACCTAAATCAATGGACCTTCCTAGCCTAAAAAATTAATTGGTTGTTATCGTGTTTCCGATGCTTTAAATGTCTTACAGTCTGCCAAGTAAGAGCGTGGTCGTGTTATGATAATTTATAAGAAAATTTATTTGATGAAATTTTCATATTTATATATACATTGTACATATTACAAACGATGATGCAATTCGGTAAATAATGTGTCCAGTCACCACCGGCGTCGATAATTGCCTGGCATCTCCAAGGCATGCTTTCTACTAATTTGACGGCGTATTCTACTGGCAACGATCTCCAAATCCGACGAATTTGGTAAGATAACTGCTTCAAAATGTGTATACACCTTCCACGAAGCTTCTGTTTAATATATGCCTAGACAGGGTTTGCATCGGGCGACTGCGACGGCCAATCCAACGTAACGATGCCAGATTGAGTCATTCACTCCGTACAGAGCTTGCTGCGGAGTTTAGGATTGTTGTACTCCTGCAGAAACCAATCTTCTTTTGTTCTGATGAACCATCATTTGGCAGATAGCAGTAAAGCCATTTTTATCATTTTCTCGTCATTTAGGTTGTCTATAAAAAGGTACAAAGTGCCGAATCCCTGTTTTGAGAAGCAGCTCCAAAGATGCACTTTTATTCCGTATTTTACGGTCCGTTAAACAAGCCTATTGGTAGAAATTGACCAGGCTCGCATGAGGATACAACGTGCCCATATAGAGCATTCATCAGTAAAAATGACATTTTCAAAATCTCTATCAATATTCTCATACGCCCAAGCGAGTCGCTTTGTCACACGTTTTTCAGTTAACAGAGGCTTCTTCATTGTGTTGAGTCATTTCGGGCCATGAGTACGAAGGTAGATTCGGATAGTTTCGTAGGATATATGTAAACCTTTTGTTGCCATTAATTTTGCTTGTCCTTGCCGCAGTGTTAAAGCAGGATTCGGTGAAAACAGATTCACTATTCTTTCTTCATCTTTTGTGTTCACTGTTCCACGTTCTGGTAAATAATCAACATTTTTAGCCACTTTATATCGCTGTACCCACTTCTGTACAAATGCCTTCGACTTCTCATATATTTAGCAGCCACTGATGGCGACATTTTGGGATCTTTCGAGTGGATGCAAAGGAACACAGCCTCTTAGCGCGACGCCATCACTTATCACTGATGGCGTTTAGCGTAATTCTCTTTCAAAAGGTCAACGACAACTGAATCCTTGTTGACAATGCATCAAGGACAAAGCTTTTCTCTATCGGCTTGCGAGGATTAAAGCGAAATCTTTTATTACCTGTCAGTAAAGTCAACCACGCTCTTACTTGACTGACTGTATATAACTACATATATAAACAAAATTAAAAAATTTTTAAAAAACATAGTAAGTAGTATATACGATAATTAAGAAAGTCATCATAATTTTTTTTCTTCACAATTAGAGTAACCAGAACTTGTCTTAAGTACGATGTGATATATATATATATATATATATATATATATATATATATATATATATACTACTACTGACATTGTAGGCCGACAGATTATGTTATGCAAATGACTAAAATTAATCGCGCATGCATCGACTTACCGAAGCGGATCGTAGCCATCGTGTTTAATGGCAAGCTGAACGTTACGGAACTGCTCGTACTCCTCCGGCTGGTAAATCCTCCACTTGCCAGCGGCCACTCTGACGTTCTCGATGGGACAGGCAGTGCCGATTTTCGCCACGCAGCCGGCCGCGAGCAGGATCCATTTCGCGCTCAGGACGATGCCGCCGCAGAAGAACGCACTGGCGCTCGATCCCGGGCCAAAACCGTATACGGCGACTACGTTGGGAAACGAGTGTCGATGCGTGTTACGACCGCCGATAATACTCTCTGCGAGGCCTGTATAACGAGAAGTGGATTAATGCGCCATCGTTGCATTGGCTCAAATTGAATTACTTCGTAAGAGTAAATGTGTAAGAAATCGATTTTGTACGGAAGGAAGAAAATATTGTGTTGAAAAGAAGGATTGTGGGTGGATTGACTTTTTTGACAATTATATACGATGAATAAGTACTATTTTTCCAGCGCGCTTTTACAATTTTGATCTGTCTGATTTGACACGTGTACCATTGTTCAAATATCAAAAATGCTAAATACTTCAGTCCTGGTAAAAATGCTAAACATTCTTAAGCCATATATAAGGTTGTGAAGAAACCTAGAAACAAGGTATTTAAATTCCGTAGTTACTAGTAAGATATAAAACGTTTTTTCCTAACAGTCTGACCGATTAATAGATACATTTTTCTAAAGCTTTTCTGTAGGTAATCAGTACTCATAATAGTTAATGTTGCATAAATGTATTTTTGGTTGCGTTTATAATTTACCTTAAAATATGTTTGAAACTAGGTATAAGTTGTAATCAATTGGAAGTTTCGTACGAGTTCATAATTTTAACTTTTGAACAACTTATACGCGAACTATACCGTTTACATAGAATATATATGAAATGCATCGACAATGATTTACACATTCACAGACAATGTTACATTTATGACGTCTTAATCGGTCTACTACTACTACTACATACTACCAAGGTAATTTTTTGGCGCTTAGGAGAGTAGCCCGTGCACCAGTTAAGCAGTGTGCACTCTTCATAAATCTAAATTTCGATATAAATTCAACATTACATGAATTTTAAAAAGTTTTTAAAAAAATAAAATTATATTATTCATTTAATTATGTACTTTCGATGTCAGTCTTATTGAGAGTTCATATGGGATCTATTATCTAATTATATAAAAACAACTAGTTATGATCTTGAGTTTGTTTATTTCTTGAAATATGTTAATGCGCGTACGTGCAGCTATCTGAACAGCCAAAGCTAACTACAAATTAATCGAACAGTAGCCTAATGTCTCAACTCTCAGTAATATTTAATTTATTTATCAAATTGTATATAAACACTTCGTTGATATTCGAAAATGCCAAATCACAATGCTTACGGAAAGTCAAGAATAACGAACAGAAAAAGCATATTGCATAATATTTACAACTTATTCATAAATATTAAAAAACTTTTACATTGTTTCGTAATTAATTTAACCGTTTTTGTGATTACATATCTTCTCAAAATTACCATTGACACTTCACTTTCATGATGTCATTAGAATCTTTAGAAATTAATCAATATGCGGATCAATTATGCATATTTATTAATAAATCTCATTTCCAGGTGGTCTCTCATAATAGTTAATTCTAAACCTGTTTAAAGTTCTGATATTCAAAAAGCTCATTTTCAAAACAGACTTTATTATTCTTTTTCTTTTATTCAATAAACACGTAATATAATAATATTGTATAAATACTAATTTTAAATTGTTCATTTACCATTCAGAAACGAGGTTACAACTTTAAACCTAGTTTCTACATCTTTTTTAATTTTATTATGACAACCTTCACGATTTTCATCCTATGCCTTGCCTAGTTCCTAGCCATGATAGTTGATTCTATTTTTAATAACTAGTAATTACTTTGCAACACATTGAAAATTGTCAGGTTTCTAAAAGATATTTATGAAACTATATAATTTATATAATATGTTACATAAAGTACTAGTGATATGAAGCATTCAAAATTAATTCTGTTAGTAAAGCATAACCTGACTACCCCAGAGGAGGAACAGAAAATAAGAGACAATTTTATATTATCAACTGATGAGTCTTTACGTACAAATATATACAAGGCAATTCAAGACTTATCTATTTCTGACCAACTATTCGCTGACAATCAACATAAATAATATGAAACACATACGTGCGCGTCTTTACACGAGTTAATATAAATTGAAATATTTTACGAGCACTATTTGTAGAATGATTAATTATCGTAACAAATAACGAAATTATCAAAGTACTAAATTAAAATACTACTCTCTTTAAGATAAAAATATTCACACGAAAAATATTTAAATAAGGTATTATCTAAATTAATTACAAAAATCAAACATAAAACGTTCAATTCAATCTCATTCTTATTGAAAACAGAAATTAGACTCAAGAAAAATGTTGTATTGTACATAAGTTTTGCCATAAAGGCGAGGAGAAGGAAGACCAATGTAAAATATCTATCCATAAAGCTTCTAAGCGCTAAGAATTTGACTGTCCAGTTTAATATTTGGATCATTTATTTTAACTTATTACCACTTATATTTTATTTTATAAATTCTGCTTTATAATATCTAGAAAAATATTTTAAGAAATAAAACTACACTGGAAAAAAATTTACTGGATTCAAGACAATATTTTTAGTAAAAAACAATTTATGAAAATTTTTTTGACTGAAACAAATATGTATTTAAAGTTAGTTATTTAAAGTTATTTTTTCATTTAAAATCTATTTACAATAAAACAAAAATTTCTTGAATTAAACAATATTTATTAAAAAATAATAAGAAATTTACTTAATAATAGAATTTTCATTTATTTAAATTGAGAACTCAGTGTTAAGTTAATTATTTCTTAGTAATTAATAAATAGATTGATTATATGATTTTAAGACACCCTTAATTTGTTTGAAACAAAGAAAAAAATTATATAACCCTTAGTTTTTCATATTTATTTAAATCAAGCCAATATTATTGTAAATATAATGAATAAACCTTGAACACTATTTTTTTTTCATTAATTAATTACACTATTTATTATTTCTTTAAATATAAAAAATGTTTTCTTGAAAATAAAAATCTTTTTTTACAGTGTAAAAGAAAACTGTTACTGTTGGTTTACAAATTTCATTTGATGTTTGACAAGCGCAACAAATTTTAGAAAGAAAAAGGTTGGTTTGAGAAACAATCTTGTTTCTATATATGAATATAGCAGTGGTCGGTGGACTTTTCGCCTAAACATTTCAATTTCGCGCCTTATGTTTGCCACTAGGTGGCTACTTGTATTTTTTTCTTACAAGTATCTAAAAATAGCTATCATTACTATATAAGCAGTTTGCATTTATAATTACATAAAGCGAAAGTTGATTACTGCTTTATTAAATTAGTGATATTATTAAATATAAGAAAATTTGGAGTCTGGGAGATAGGCTTATAATAATAAAATATTGTTTTTTTAATTTAAAAAATAAATTTACGATCAAGAAAATATTTGTTTAAAAAAATATATATATATATATTTTTTGTAATTTTAAAAGATTATTCTTACTTAATTTAAGAAGTTTTATGAGGAAAGAACAATTCTTCGAATTTAGACAATTTTTTCCCAGTGTAACATTTTATAAAAGACTTAATTGAAACAGAAGGAATTCATAAAAGGATTTTATTCCAAACTATTCTTTTATAATATATACTTTCTAAAATATGTATGCTTGAAATTGCAGTAAAGAATTGCTGACATCGTCCCCAGACTGACAAACAGTTATTTTTTAGAAAATTAAATAACTTCTCTATGTAAGTCAGTTTTTGTCTAAAAATTCATATTTCAAGAGAAAATGACTGCCAGGCCTCATACTATCCGCAACTCACTTGACCGTGTATTTCAAAGTTTATTTCTGCTGAAGCAATTAAACTAATAAAAGTTTACCATGCACAGCAATGTTCGTTATGATAAAAGTAATAATTTTATCTACGTTTTATTCTTTTATTGTGAAAGAACAAGTGTCAAAGTTTGTTATCAATAAATAAAAAATTGTATTTTTTATCTCATCTTGTGAATTTAAAGATTGAGAATTTAGTGTTTACCACATTATATATTTATATTATGATAAGAAATTCATAGGTTATTGTTTCAGCTTTAAAATATCATATACTAGACTGATAAATTCGATAAAATTAAAGCTGCAAGACAAATAGTAAATACGGAATATATTCCAAGCGTTACACGGGGCCTGATGAACGATCCTGTAAGATGGAATTTTAAATTCCGAAGCAACTTAGTGTTCCTTTAGATTTTTTAGCACACTGAATCGAGTATTTGAGGTTATTAATTTACTATTTTTGCTGCTGATATTTACTATTATTGGAATTGTTGAAGAGCGTACGTAATTTATAACGTACAAAATTGTCAGGAATATAATCGAACTAAACAGACTTCGAATAATAATTTAGAAGATTCTTTAAGTAAAAGGAGAATTGATAATGGGATTGAACATGTTATGAACGAAATAATTCCTCGTATTAATTCTCATACACTTTTCAGATTATCGGAAGTTCGGGACAAAGTGAATCAGTTATTAGAAAATGTAATACAGGTCAGAAAATGTAAAATCCAGCAATATTTAACGAATTATTTTCGTGAAAAAATTCCATATTTACTTCTATCAAATTAAAAAAAAAGTACTATATTTCAATATGCCTAAATGTCGTTGGTTTTATTGTTATTAGAACCTATAAATATTTTAAAATAAAGTGCAAATATTCTTAAAGAACTTTTTCCAAAAATATATATATTCGCAGTCATTAAGTAGTTTTTTTTATTTTATTACGGTAGCCTGTTACCGAAAATCTGCACAGCTATGTACAATTTTAATGAAATTTTAAATCAATTAAATCAAAAATATTTTGCACTATTTTGCAACGGAAGTATTCATTGTACCGCTCGACACATTCAATTACTGGGACTAAATGAATCTTCTAAACTTTTTTTTATATCATGGACGCAGCTTTTCATATGAATTTAGTTCTATTATCGCGTACTGTATTACATAATTTCTCTAAAATTAGACAAACTAAGCTAATTTCAGTCAAAAACTTTCCAAAACACAACAGTAAATCTTAATTAATATCAAAACCTCCAACCATAACAGTGAAATTTGGAAAATTCATTAGCTGATGTTAAATGTGTCGAGAGAGTTTGTTCCACAAACAAATTTAACATTGTGAGCTGCTTTTAAAAAATCCGTGTAATCATTAATAAACATAATTCACAATTCCAATTTTCATAAGATAATCTATTTAAATGATTATAAATTGGAAGTTTATAATTAAAAATTCTAAAGTCGCGGTTTTTCTCTTAAAATGTGATCATATAAAATAGCTTAAACCTAAATAGCTGAAGCTTTCAATTCATGATTACTTTTGCATATAAAGTGCATTGATAAACCATATAATATATGCAGAGCTGTTTTAATCATTTAATTTCTAAAATGCCATTATTTGAAACAGATTCATGAATCTGTGATTTTTATTGTTGCTTATCGCTTTTTTCTTTTATAATCTAATTACAATTAGATAAATCACTAAAAATGGTTCCATTTTACGATTAATATTTATATTTGAGAACAATTTTCTTAACGAATCATTCTGATAAAATTTGACGTCTAAATCTACTTTTTGAAATGATTGTTAAAGAATTTGCACTTTGTTTTAAAATATTTCCAAGTTGTAGTTTTAACAATAAATCCAACAACATTTCAGAACTGTACAATATAGTACTTTTCATTTATTTGATATAACTAAATATGAAATTTCATCACAAAAATAATTCGTTAAATATTTCTGGATTTTACTCTTTCTGATCTACATTTCACTTTCTAATAACTGATTCACTTTGTCCCGAACTTCTGATCAAGTGAATATTTTATTAGAATTGATACGAGGAATAATTTCTTTCGAAACATGTTGAATGACATTTTTAATTTTCCTTTTATTTAAAGAACCTTCTAAAATATAATTCGAAGTCGGTTTCGTTCGATTATATTCCTGACAATTTTCAACGTTATAAATTTTCTAAAGGTGCTTTTGCTCTTATGCTCTTAAACAATTGTAATTATAGTAAATTTCGTCAGAAAAAATAATAAAAATTAAATGTTTTCTACTCACAAATAATATAGTTTTCTGTATAAATTTTTATTATGCACATCATTTACAGTCATTATATATAGAAAATCAGCTCAATTTGCCTCAGAACTCAGAATTACATCTCACAGGATCCTCCATCAGGCCCGGTGTGCGCCTGGACAATCTTTCGGATTCTCTACTTACCTTGCGACTTTACTTCTACTGCGAATTTCTCAGCATAATATATGTTATTTTAAAGCTGAAGCAATAGTCTTATCAATTTTTTGATCATATCCTTAATATTAATATATAATGCCATCAACACGATATACTCAATCCTTAAATGTACAAAATGTGCAAAGAGTACAAGTTTTAATTGGTTATAACAAAATTTGATTCTGTTTCTTTGAAAATAAAAGAACACAGGTATATAACCTTATTGCTTGTTTTATAACAAACATTGCTGTGCATGGTAAACTTTTATTAGCTTGATTATTTCAGCAGAAATAAACTTTGAAATACACGGTAGCCTGATTTGCGGATAGTATGTGCCCCGGCAGTTATTTTTTATTGAAATATGGATTTTACGAAAACAATGTAATTAATGTAAAATCTGTAAAATGTAATAATTATCCAAATGACAGACTTATATATCAAAACTTATTTAATTTTCAAGAAAAAGAACATTTTAAAGAAAGACAGGCCTTATATTGAAAATGATCAATTTTGGAACCGATAACCTCGAAAATCGATTCAGCACATCGAAAAAATAATGTAACACCAAGTTATCGAGGGGATCCTGCATTCCCTCCTCTGTAGATGAAATATTATTTATATCAATTTCTATCACTTGTGTACTCAAAGTAGAATATTTTTTCTTCTTAGTTTAGTTCATTTTTCTGAACACTATGCTTAGTAATGACTAAAAATAAACAATTATGAGATTAATTATTAGAAGCACGTGTTCGTCCTCGAGTATAAGAACAAACGTGAACTGAAAATTTAAATTCGTAAATTTAAATATTTTTAAATTTAAATTCGTAAATCTAAATATTTCCATTATAAACTTAATCAGAATACACAATAATATTCTATATCTTTTGTCCATCAATATTTTTGCTATTTTGAGTTTCTTTATTTAAATCTGGCTTAAATATTATTTAGAATAACAAATCTCTCAAAACATTTGAAGACGCATTGTAAATACTTTATTTTTGTAAAATGGCACTGATTATATCTTTGAAAATTTGACTTATACTTTATCATTCGAGTTTATCATTCTATTTTAATTATCTTCTATCTTCTCTTTTGTTAATCTAAAATTTATCAACATTTCCAATTCTCAAATATACAATAAAATGAACGAGGATACATATTTAACAATTATTGAAATTTATACTTTTAATATCAAATATCTAAAGAAACTAAGAAACTATGTCTAAACATATATGTACAGTCGATTAAGTAAGAGCGTGACTGACTTTACTGACAAGTAATGAAATATTTCGCTCTAATTCCTTCGCGACTCGATAGAGGTAACCTTTGTCCTTGATGCATTGACGTTGGTTTTTGAAAGAGAATCACATTAAACGCCATGAGTACTAAGGTCCCAAAATGTCGCCATTAGCGACTGCTAAACATATAAGAAAGTCGAAGGCATTTGTACAGAAGTGGGTACAGCGATATATAGTGACTAAAGATGTTGATGATTTACCAGAACGTGGCTCGATTGGAAAAGTGGGCAAAAAAGATGAAGAAAGAATGGTGAATCTGTTTTCACCGAATCCTGCTTTAACACTGCGGCAAGGACAAGCAACAATACAATGAAGAAGCCTCTGTTGACTGAAAAACGTGTGACAAAGCGACTCGCTTGGGCGCATGAGAATATTGATAGAGATTTTGAAAATGTCATTTTTACTGATGAATGCTCTATATGGGCACGTTGTATCCTCATGCGAGCCTGGTCAATTTCTACCAATTGGCTTGTTCAGCGGACCGTAAAATACGGAATAAAAGTGCATCTTTGGAGCTGCTACTCAAAGCAGGGATTCGGCACTTTGCACCTTTTTATTGACAACCTATACGACGAGAAAATGATAAAAATCTATAATGAGGCTTTACTGCTATCTGCCAAACGATGGTTCATCAGAACAAATGAAGATTGATTTCTGCAGGAGTACAACAATCCTAAACACCGCAGCAAGCTTTGTACGGAGTGGATGACTCAATATGGCATCGTTACGTTGGATTGACTGTCGCAGTCGCCCGATGCAAACCCTGTCTAGGCATATATTAAACAGAAGCTTCGTGGAAGGTGTGCATGTACAACATTTTGAAGCAGTTATCTTACCAAATTCGTCGGATCTGGAGATCGTTGCCAGTAGAATACACCGTCAAATTAGTAGAAAGCATGCCTTGGAGATGCCAGGCAATTATCGACGCCGGTGGTGACTGGACACATTATTTACCGAATTGCATCATCGTTTGTAATATGTACAATATATATATATAAATATGAAAATTTCATCAAATAAATTTTCTTATAAATTAACACGACCACGCTCTTACTTGATAGACTGTTATATTGAATATTCATTTATAATATAACGCAGTTTAATAATCATTTCAGAGATACAAGACCAACCCAGATCATTTATATGGAAATAATTCAATTGAATATAGGTACGTAAAGGTAAACTATTGAAAATGTTAGTTATCGCTATCCTTTGATGATAACATCCCAAGTTTTTACAAAGTATCAAGCGAACTGACCTAAGCATTCTAAATGAATTGTTTTTACAAAATTATACTTATACAAATTATATGTTAAACGAGAAACTTTTTTGCATTGCTACTTAGACTTATTGTATACGTTTATTATCGTTTATAAATTTTTGAAAACTCAAGGAAAAACGCTGTTTATTATTACTTTGTGATTGAAATGGTAAATACTTTTTCCTGTTTATATATATTATTGTTTAGGAAGTTTCGTAATTATACATCATTATTTCAAATTTTTCATCATTAAATATTATTATTTAATGTTTTTTTATTATTATACATTATTATTTAAATGAATTGATATAATTAAAAAAAAACATGTTATACGCAATTTTAACCAAGCTATTAGTACCAATATAAAGAAGAATTCATAGACTATAAGACTTACGTGCGCATATAATAGTCAGAAAACAAAAAAATAGAATTAATTTTAACTTCATTTTAAAAATGAATAGAAATTGTCTCAAGCTTAATTTATATGTACCTACGATAGAGATATGAATAGTTAAATTTTTGATAAGGATATCAGCGTGACATAATACTTCCATATGGTAATACCAATATTATCGAAATATTTTAGATAATTTTTTGGTATGTTAAACATAAAATTCGTTTTTACACACTGTTTTCTATAATCACATGGGACAGAATAAATCAATAGACATCAGACTTTGACTTTGAACTAATTTATAGCTTATTCAACAAATTTTCAAAAAGACGCAAAGTATGAAATAGCAATGTTAAGTTACTATACTGAATTCACAAAAAATATAGTTCATGATTAATCAGTATAAGTAATCATAATAATCTTAACATTTGAAGTTATCAAATAATGTTAAGTGAAATTAAAAATAGACTTGACTAACCATAGTTTAAGTGAGTTTATCAAATAAAAGGATTTGTATTATATGAATGGATATTAAAGTAAAAATTTTATGTATCTTATGAATCAATATACTTCTCGGACAGAAATACTTCCAATCTTTGAACACACGAAAGTTTAATGCAAATAATGAACTTCCTCATTAATGATGAAATATACCAATTTTCTAGAAAAAACTATTGGCTTCACAGTACAAAGTTTGATAAAAAATGTCAATGTTTTTAACATTTTTTAGTTTATAGAATTTCTATACAATTAATAGATATTAAACATTTTTCTAAATAACAAAACTTCTAACGTTGTTCACATTTAGATACTTTAATATTCTTTCAATTGTGAATATTTTACTGGTTAAAAGTAGCAGTCAATGAATTTCTCACTGGTATACTCGATTTACTACAAAATTTCATATAAAAAAAAAAACATAAATCTGTCCAGTCACTAAAGGAATTCATCTCTCATTTTTACATTAAAAGTAAGTTGAAGTTACTTCTTGCCAGTCATAAGGTGTGAAAGAGGTAAATGTGTGGTAGAAGTGTTAAATGATATCATAAATAAAGTATTATAAAATCAGCCATTTCAATTTGTGAAATATTTAATTATTATTTAAATAGACAAGTATGACGGAACTTCAGGAAAGCCAAAAAAAGAATGAATCCTTAACCTCTTGCCCGTTAGATTTATTAGTGATGACAATGTGTACAATGTATATATAAATATGAATGTTTCGTCAAATAATGTCAATTAACCCTCGGGCACCGCTATAATAATCGGCTGGGGATCATCAAAAATATAAATACAAATATAAATCCAACAAATCGTGCACGTAAACGTCACAACGCACGACACCTGCAAACATGCTCTAAGTCGCGTAGCGCAGCAACATCACGAGCAATTTTTCGAGAGCTTCTTGAATGCGTTTTATTTCTGTACCGAGTCATCTATGAATATCATAGCAGGTGCATCTTACGTAAATATTGCGTAAAATACATGATTGTTCAAACGTTTTATATATATTAAGTAAGCCTCATTCAAAAATCGCAATCTTTTTCCTATCGCAACATACACTCTCTATTTACGAGAATTGTATGGTACAACTAAAACGCGAGGTTTTCCCATCACGATACCTACGAAGTTTTTGAGTTTTGCTACAATTCTTAGGCTTTATGGATCTTATTCTAAAGAGTAAATTCGTTGAGTTATTTAATCTATTACGAGAACGAAAAGTGTTTCATACTTGTTTTAGTTAATCATGTGTAGATCACTACAGATTTATAAATAGTTCATTCATAATTTTTTCGACTTTCCTTTACAAAATCATTACATTGATGTATTCTTTGTAAAGTACATTTACATATATATATATATATATATATATATATATATATATATATAACATTTATATTTCTTACTATTGTGATCAATATTAATAATAAACAACACTTAAATATAATCTCTCTCTCTCTCGATTGAATCACAGACGAGGTAAAACTTGTTTATAAACTTTTGCTCATGTGTGTTTACAAATTGAGAAAATTGTAAAACTGCTACGTCATCTAGGCTACAATTTAGCAGCACTTCATACTGGTTGAATTATTAATTATAAACACTTAAATATTTTAACATATAATTAACGCAAAAAATCTGTAACAGGCATGTATTTCTATTCGCAAGAACACTTGAAGTAAAAAATGAAAAAAATTGAAAAAATTGTAAAAGAAATTGTAAAAAAAATGAAAAGTTGTCTCGTGTCCAACACGAGAACAGGATATCATAATAGATACTACTGTGAAGAAATCTTTGTACATGATCATATTATAACACTTGGAGCAATTGCCGATCCAACTGATGTATGATTCACATCAAAAATATACACAGTCGCATATGTTCATACACGAACAGCAATGAAAAAGGAAATAGTATCACAGGTAACCAAATACACATTGGAATGTTATACCCTAAAAATCCTCTATTGTTAAAATCAAAGTTCATTAATCTATCGAATGGTAACCCGATTATTCTACGTCAAATTTTAATAGATTAATTAAGTAAACTGAATGTTCGACTGATATCCCAAATAACATACATTCAAACAGAACGAAATAATCAGTTCGGACATTCTCATATACTTAGTTTCCAACGATATATATATATATATATATATATATATATATATATATATATATATATATATATAGATTAATCCACATGATAAATCATAAAATCCCACCTATCATTCAAATAAACTACGATGCTACTATGTGATGGATTTTGTAAATATAAAACTTTATGAACGAGAATTATATGAAATTGAATTATATTAAAGTTAATTATATCGCCCGAAATTCAAGAAATTGAAATCAGCGGCTTAGTCATTTCGCGTTCTGCTTTAGGCTGGGTGCTTTATGGATATGAAAAATGTAGCGAATTTGACACCATACAATCAGTTCAAACCTTAAAAATCAATTCAAACGAAATCTCGGAATTTTCAAGTATGTGCGAAGAGGAAAATCTTGCCGAACTTATTCGATGTTATTTCTTAATGGATAATTTAGGTGTAAGTAATAATTATAAAACAACGAAACACAATAACGCACAAGCGATTCTTGATAGTACAAGACGACATTTAGACAATTAAAAATGTCGGGTAAGAAAACAGGATTAATTTATAATTTAAATTAAATTTATTGATAACAAAACAATATTTAACAATATTATAATTAAAAAGATTTACAATCAAATCTTCTTAGGCACGCAAAGAGCTCTTACTTCAACGCTGGCTAGCGAACGCAATGAATCGCAACTCAAAACAACGCCAGAAACATGATAGCGTTGCTATGGTATTTTTTTTTTAACAATTTTCATTTATTTTGGAATTTATTATTTTTAAAGATATTTACTCATATAAGCATACAGAAATATATATATATAATAACATTCGTGCATTAATACTCATTCTTTCTTTTTCTTAACTCTATTTTTATATAAAAATTTTAATTCTTTTTTTTTTATTTTAAATTAGAAACCTTTAAATTTACGTTTTTCTCGCAGCCTAAATTAACACAAATATCCTTGAAGTATCTCCGTGTTCTCAATTTTGGCATTCATCATCAAGGAGTTACTCCACGATGCCTTATAATGTCGTAAAATATAACACCTTTCTAGTATTTGGCTTGACGGCCACGACAATTCTTGCGAATGCAGTGCACATAGAGCTACGTAAACTTTCAAATCCGATGGCAAATATATAAATAGGAAAATCACTTTAAATTTTATGAAGTATCAATTAAGAGTATATAGTTAAGAATAAGAGCCTATTGTATATATGATTGAGGGGAGCAAAATAATACGCTAACAGATTACTGAAATAAAGCGAGAAGTTATCCTCCTCTCCCTCTCTCTCTCTTTCTCTCTCTCTCTCTCTCTCTCTCTCTCTCTCTCTCTCTCTCTCTCTCTCTTTCTCTTTCTGATTGACACTAATTATCTACAGGCTACATGCATGTACACAACATCCCTCTACCCTATCTAATATAACATATTCAAGAATAGTTGTAATTATATTAGAAAGAGATGATTAAATAATACAGATTTTATTTTTTAAACTTTCATTAACTATATTAAGATGAGAAAGAAACATACCAGAGAAAGTTTGTATTATTATAGGATGAACTTTATCATTTTGCAAACGAATATCATAAACGGATTTTTCCATCTTTTTGACACACACGTATTTATTCAATAGTATATATTTTATTAAATGTATATTTAATTAACCATAATAAATTTTTACTGATGAGAGGCGAGGTCATTGAACAAAAAAATAATATTCTGGTATCGTAATAATGTTATTTAAACTTGATAATAAAAATTCAGGCTCAATTCAGAACCTGTCAGATCGAGTGCAAAAAATTTTAGAGAAATTTCTTGCTTACCGACCGAGAAAGATAGCTACTGGCGTCAGTTCCTGTTTCGCGCCTGGCCCATGGCAACACTTTCGTGTTACTTTGCTCGTTCGGTACAGTGTATGTATCAAAAACCGTTTAATTTAAAAGCCTAATTTAAAATGTCCCTTTCGAATTCGCCAAAGCCTTTTTATTGATCGCAGTAATATAAGAACTTTTTATGCAGTCTGATTATAATGGAGAAATCAAAGTAGCATGTTTCCCTGTACGCATACCGTCAATCATTGGCTAATGTTGATGTATTATAAATTAAAATAAAATAGCAGTGAAGCTTAATTACAATATTTGATCAAATGATTTAATAAATTCAATAATTCTAGCTATCACTGCGTGATACTTTGTCTCAGGTTTATCATAAACGCATAAATATCCTGATAATTAAAGCAGACAGTAGAACATGAACGGAAAGCAATTATTTATTGTACTTCATTTTTGAAGTCGAAATATGCGCATAATGCAATATCGATATCATTATTCATTTGTTAAAAATATGTAATTTATGATACCTATAAGAAACTAGAAATAACAAAGTTTTAATTTTTATTAACAAATTATTACAATTCCTCATTTTGCATATGACATTTTTTGGAATTAAATAAGTCTTGAATTAATAATAAAAAAACTAAAGTACTTTTCAATTAAATTGATTATATAATTGAATTATATAAGTATATAGAGAAAATAAATTTATCAACAAATTATTTCTCAAAAACGCAAATATTAGATCCACATTGGAAACAATCACAGTAATAGTTTTAGAAAAATAACAATTATCTTCAAAGGTTCGCACAAAGCTTAAAAACTTGTAACATCAAAATTTGTATATCTAAATTATGATAATTCAGATAAACTAAAGAATCCATTTTATAGAAACAAAATAAAAAATAAGTTATGAAATCAAAAAATTGTTCTAATATTCTGTAAAAAATTTCAGAAAAATCAATATTACATGATTAATGAAATTAATACAGAATGTGCGAAATTATGAATTATTTTACTTGTACAGTATGTACAAGTAATATTACTTTCCTACGATTAAGGTAATAAGCGTAGTCACAAGCTAAATGAGATGCATATTTATTTTACTAAAGAGTGACGATCAATTATTTTACTAAAGAGTAAAGATCAATAAACGTTCCCAAAAAAGACTTAAAGATGACTGATTATTTCGAATACGTCATATTCTTTTCATGCAAGTATGTAAGAATGGCTAAGTTTAAGGTAATAAGCGTAGTCACAAGCAAAATGAGATGTGTATTTATTTTACTAAAGAGTGACGATCAATTATTTTACTAAAGAGTAAAGATCAATAAACATTCCCAAAAAAGACTTAGAGATGACTGATTATTTCGAATACGTCATATCCTTTTCATGCAAGTATGTAAGAATGGCTAAGTTTACCTTTATTTTCCATCAAAGGCAATCTTGCCGTATATCTACCTGAATTCTACACGTGATCGATGGACAATCTGTTTATTTTTGGACTCTCTTCTATTTCCTAAAACATGGGTAGTTGTTCATTTGAAGACTCGCATGCAAAGATGCGAACTACACATTGTTTCGTAACAAAACAAAGACAAATTGTATTTTCTGCAGTTGTACATATAAGATATATAGATATGATATTTCGTCCTGTATGCATAATAATTTATAAAATAAGTCTACTCCGATTATTGCGTCTATTGACTCCAGTTTCTAAAAAACCGGATCTAAGAATTTAATACTATTGGGAATCGAGGGAAGCTCCTTAACATATCCATTGACTTGGCTGTGATTCCGACAAATTCGGTAAAATTATAAAGGAGAGCTTTGTAGTAAAGCGTTTCGGTCTGAACTCAATCTGCGCGTAGATTCGTTGTTTTTAACAATTAATACCGTTCATTCCGGTTACGGGAATATTGATTGCAATGTTTAATTTATCCTCGAATTCTCGGGGAATAAAATTAGATTTCGAAGACGAGTCTAAAAGAATTTTGCGCGCATTATGGCTTTTGCGATTATATATTATATAAATCATTGCAGTCACGGGTAGCACTTATGTCAGTAGTCACGCGATTAGGCATGTCACATTATACCGTGGTACTGTTTATTCCTTGTGACATAAATCGCATTTGCTATCACATATTTTTTAAATGCGTCGCTTCACAATTTTCCGTCTCACGCTTATAAAAACAATTAAAACAAAGATTTATATTTTTTACCATTTCGATTCGCTCGTTTAATAACATATGCACGAATTTTGGATACGAAACGTGCTAACTTTCTTTACATAGTGACAAAAAATCTTTGATTGAAAGGGAAAAGTTAAATTACTTCCTCTGTTATTAAAATTAAGAGGATTTGTTCGGGATGCACGAATATGAATGATTTTTTTCAGATGGATTATCGTACGTCCCATCGCATCTTCTAATAGTTTTTGTTGCTTGTATAAAAAATTTTAATAAAATAGCCATTGAGAGGGACACTTATGACTGCGATTTTTGTGCTACTGCCTTAGTTATTTTTTTTTAGATTTTGCATTTCTATAAAAATATATACAATATATTTCGTTTTGGAATAACTTTCTTTTCTCAATGTCACGATCTATACTCTCATTGATAATATCAATTTGATCTTCAATTTGTTCAAATTCGTTTTGGATTGATTTTAATTTATCTATCCAATTTACTCGCTTTTTGTCATAAATGAGCTTACTGGAGACAACAAATCTTATTAAATTGACGAATTTTTTCATTCTTAAAGTGGGTTCTTAAACGATAAAAGGATTACAGCTTTTTAGAGAAGACATTTTACATATAGTTAGAGTTTGGATTAGGGAAGACGAAAGAAGCACAAGTCAGACTTACTTGTATGCAGTTGATTATTCGATCAATCGTGTGTTATATATAGTATTTTCGAATTTCCGCAGTCAAATGCATCGAACCAGTCTGCATCTGAAATGATAGCTTTCTATTTATCGTAGAAGTGATGATTTTGTATCCGTACCCCTCTTTACAGAGTAAGCGACTGCTACAATCACCTTAAATTTTGACGTGGTCCCTGGATAGGGAGGAGTTCATCAATGAACGTAAACAATGGAAGAGTTGAAAAATGAACAATTGTCCTTTCGTAGCTTTAAAATAAACTGTATTACTGGTGTAAACATACAACTAATTATTCAAACGAACTGTCTTAACATATGCATTATTCCGGCGGTAATGGGCGATAAGCTTTCCAGTGCGCCTAGCCGGGCAGCCAATTTATCGGACAGAGAGAGCGAGAATGAGGTGGAGAAACCAGCTGCTCCATGCACCTGGCAGTGCGGCCAAGTTATCGGGTAGTGAGGTTGAAGGTTGATGGTTGAAGAAAGGAGAGAGAGAGATAGAAAGTTAGTCTCTCTCATATGCTTCTATCTATAGAGAGCTAAGTTATCGGGTAAAGAGAGAGAGAGAGAAAGAGAGAAAGAGAGACAGACAGATTCTGGATAGCGAAGAAGAGAACGACAGCGCCCCATATTTCCGGTTCCGGATGCCTGGCCGTGTTGAACCAAGTCTTTAAGTGAACTGAAGTTCGAGGATTGGCAGAGGTAGCGAGGGGGTCCAGTCCCGTACGCTTAGCCAGCTGATGAAACAACCAGGTCTGATGGTGGTATCGGGTGGTATGGAAAGTTCGAAGCACGACATACTGGCGGAGCTCGTGGAAGATGGAGCGTGTTCTCGTACGGTTTTCTACAGCTTTATATATTCACGGACAGGGTGTACTGAGGATAAGGAACTTTATGACTCCATTGTGCGCTAGAATTCACCTATAGTTTCTTTTTGGTGTTCGTTTATTGTTGAGACTGTAATAAACCAACAGCAAAGGTATGCACAACCCTGTAGACATTCCCCGGTATTCTTGCCCCAACAACTTTCCCTATTCCATGTGGACAATCGAATCCGATGCTTTGATTGATTTGAAAATGTCTCGTTTCTTAATGGAAACTCCTTCAGCAACAACTTTTTCCGTGTTTATGTGGACTTCGTTGCTTACTGATGGACGAAAATCCGGCATCGCGATGAAAATAACTAAAGTAAGCCTGCTTTATTTATTAGTGGCAACAGATTTAGCTTGTGGAATTCTTTTGTTTCTGTGGATTAGACCGGTTACGAATGCGACTCTCGAAGGACCAAAATTTTACTTTATGAGAATGTGTATGTGTACAAGGTAGTATTGCTTTTCTAATATTAAATTAACGATCGTAGACACAATGTAATTTTAAATTTAAATGTGTATTTATTTTACTGAAGAGTCGTTTTACAACAAAAGTTTCGAAGCATGATTATAGATGATTGCTCTTTCAGTCACATTCACAAATTTATAGAATCAAGCAGCTATACAGATATCTAAAGTTAGATAGTAAGTATAGCTTTATGTTGGAAACTCGGAGAGTCACGCACAGTGTAATGCAAAAAAAGAAAAATAATTATATAGTATTTTATGGAATATAATTTATAAGAGAATATATAATAATATATAATAAGGGAAATATAATCTGTTAAATGTAATAAGAGAAATATATCTTAAAAATTTGAATTAATTTATTTTATAAAAATCAGTTGCAACTATAATTGATTTAAAAATAAATATTTTAATAAGCATTAATTTTTCAAATTTACTAATTAACAATTTTAACTATTTTTTTATAAATGACAGTATTTTTCTAATCAAAAGGGGAATTGAAATTCACGATAAGAAATGACTTTAAACTTACAAGCAGAAACGAATATATAGCCAGTAAATTCTGATTATTCTACAATAACAAGATTTATCACCCATTTAAAACAAAAACTTTATAATAAATATTTATTATTCAAATTACTTTAGTATGTTGTATTAGAAAGGTAGCTTCTATTTTTATAACAAAATTAATTTCGTATTTGCATGAAATCTGTTGCAGTAAAAACAAGAGTTATGAAACAAATCGTACGATACTAAGTGCAGTGAGTAACAATTAAAAAATGGAGCATTCAAGGTTATATCAATTTTATTGCAATTTTATGCGAGCTTTGCATAAATCTATACTGTCAAAGTGAGCCGCTTGAGCCACGATAATATAATTTATGAAGATTTCTGATTTATCCACAATTTCTTTACATAAAAATATTTTGAGATTGAAATCTTAATTCTAAAAAGATAATGATGAAATATTTGATAATTATTTGTTAAATTCTATGCTTTTAAAGAAGCTATTACATGTACATCGAATAAACATTTAGTTTGTAATTGAAAAATGAAGTGTTTGTGAAATTAGCTGAAAATAATATATTATGTTATAGTACGTTATAAGATTGTGATTGTTACCTTGGACCATGTTCTGTGGAAAAAAGTACTGTCATTGTAAAGTATAGACGAAAATGAAAGAAAGTTAGTAATAATATTAAAAACAGTGACGAAAAATATATAACTTTTAATTTAAGATTTTTTCTGTAATATTCAGTTATTTGCAAATATTTGTTATTCAAATTTACTGACGTTTTAATTTGGTTAACTTCAATCTAAAGTATCGAAGTTTTCTTGCACATTTAATTGTATTTGGGCTTTTTTAATTGATTAATCAATTGCAAATTTTTATGAGCTATTTTGTTTTATCCTGTAAATTTTGAAATATCGGACGCTGGTAAATCAATTTCTTTAAAATTAAACAAAATTAAAGAATATTTTTCTGCATTAGCCAACAGCAATATATATTTTTTTGAGATGATCGAGCAATAATTGATCCACCAGTATCGGGCCTTTCATATTTTTAAAAAGTCAATGCAACTTTTCAAAAATTTGTGTAAAAACATTTGTTTTTCCAAATTCGAGAACGGCAACTAAACGATTTGTTTCTCGCTTTTGCTTGAAAAGGAAGCTTTATTCATTCACTCAGAAACATTTTATCATCTAGCCCTCGTATGATTGATATTTCGAAAATCAAATCGTATCATAAATTTTTTCGAATCGTTCCCTTTCGAGAGTCATCGCTTACATCAACGTAAACTACACAACTCTCGCATTGGCTTTATTTTGTTCTCAGAAAATATCATTTAGATTTCGTATTCGCCTTCATAGTATTGATATATTTTTTAACACTATATTATAGATGAGAAACATTTTTGAAATCTCCTTTTTTAACCAATTTTAAACAGTTACTTTTCTTCACCATCAGATTCGGAGCAATAATTACATCATTAGGTAGTATATTTATCATTGATTTTTACTGTGTGCTCTTATTATCCATATGTAAATGCTTTTTTAGATTGCTTTATAAACAACTTTAACGGCTATGAAACTTTTTAAGCATTCACAAAGTAATATTTGTTTATCAGGATTGCATTTATTTCTGAGTCTTCACCAAGGAAGAAATTCACTTGCTACAGTACATGTGAGAAAATAATTAATGACCACCAAGTAAAAATATAAATTAATTTCATTAAACTGATTGCGCTATTTTGTACATATATAAATATTTTATTACACAAACATACTTGAATTATTTGATATATTCTTCTTATATACTATTATTGCTCAGTGTCATGTCTTAAAACATTTCAGAACTATATTTTAAGCGATGCTTACGCTGATATAGTTTTTTATTTTAAATTCTCGTTTATATAGTGTTTTATATTTATATAGCCTCAAGGTTAAGGTGGATAGTTGTACGATGAGATTTAAACAGAGTTCAATATTAAATCAATTCTGAATTTAAATTAGCTATATATATATAAGTAATAATACACGTGTGCCCCCTCAAATTTCGCTCAAGACGACTGTGTTTCATTGAGTCATTTAAGAAAGAATCACTCGAATAATCCATAGAATAGTCAATCATTTACCGCGGACTGCAGATGTGAGATTATCTCAAGCATCAAACGTTAAATATTTCTTCAAAGTACTGAAAAATTAGTTTTACAAGATAATGATAATCCCATATTTGAAGAGAAAGAGAAACGTAAAAGGATAGGAACTAACAATTAGGTAGGCTAATGAGAGAAATGAGAGAAAAACGACGATGACTAGGTGTCGACACCCATCCCAACGGTTCGTGTCCTTATCGCGAAATTAAAAAAGACTAAAAAAGCGGCGCGGTGGCGGCGTGCGAAAGAAGACTAAAAATACGCTAGTTCATCGAATGATAGGTCAACTTTCAAATTGCCGCTCCCCCCTTCCCGTCCTGCGCGAGCATTCAAATTTCTTCAACGCGGGAAACACCGGTCTGGGAAATACAATGCCAGGGAAACTATTCCGTGTGCCGTTGAAAAATAAAAATGCCCGCGCATCGGGGCTTCCGCGTTTAGAAAACGTTTCGTTCCTCGGGATTCTTTCGGTATGGTATTATAGACGCACATTCTTGATTTTCGTTATAAATATGTATAGGGCGCGCGCTCTAAGGGGCAGAATATGAATTTAGCCATAATATAAAAAGGGAATATTAATTTTGAAAAAAAATTTTATTTTTTTCCATTTTCTTTCATGCACGGATAGGATTCAAATTCTAACCGGAAGGATTCTTTTCATCGCGAATACGTCTATAATAAATGTAATTCTATTATTATTCATAATAAAGGTTACATGGTAATTTATTGAAGGTACATTGGAATTAAGTACTTTCTAATCCCATTGTCAAAAAATTATATCAGACAACGAAGATTTGGTTTAGATATCTTAAAATTTGGTTTTGGTTATTATAAAAAAATAATTCAAATATTAATTTAAAAACGTACATTCTTATATCTCATATTACAACTACATTTTAATCAAATTGTTGGGTTTAAAATAGTTAGCATAAAATTGAAGTAATAACGGCTTTTATTAAGCAATGTTTATAAAAATTTGATAACGATCGCAACAGTTTTGCAAAAATAAGAATTTAAAAAGTTCATTATTGAGACTAAAAGTAACATAAACAGAAAAAAAAAATCATTTTTATATCTCTCGCATGTTTCTGTGCAAGAAATTAATTGATTTCAAGAATGCTCACTTATTCTCATTCGTTCTGTGTACATCTTTGGAAGGGACAACAAAATTCATCGCAGCGCACGATGTGGTAGAAATACGCAACAATACTTAAGTATAATTTTTCATACAAAACCCCGGATTATAAATAGCAAATTTCTTCGAATTGAAAGAAAATCGGTAGAACTTAGAAAAATAACATGAAATGTATAAATTAGGTGACTGGTGTTTATTTTCGATATTGCAAGATGCTGCGATAACGAATAGCGATAGTGACAAATTTAAAGTTAATTATAACCGTATTAGAATATGTGATGTATCCGTATTAGATTTATCATGTATCAAGAAAGGTCGTTGATCTATTACTCTATTACTAGAAAAGAGCATCCTAAAAAACATAAGCACTTGGGAATTCCATTTGAAAAACAATTCAGTCGCACAAGACGGTTCGAATGCGACTCTCGAGTCAAAGATATACTATAGGAATAATATATTTTTATTTATTTTTTTGTTAATATATGCTATAATAATATATAAAAATGGAATTTTTAGAAGCCATGGAATTTTTCGATGTGTTTGTAAACAAAGCAAATGTAAATTTTTACAGCAGTACTTTCAACCGGTCGAAACCACAGACGTTAAATCGTTTTTGGACACCCAAAGACTATTAGGTGGCTGTAACCGTTACCAACCTTTTTTTATACAATATTGATATAAATATAGCGAAGCCACGATAACAGGTTTAATGTAAAGCATGTCTGTCAGAAATGGAAAAAAGGGAATCTAGTTTGTTTTTCAGTTGCAATCGAGAGATTCATCAAGCAACTTTATCATCGATTTTTCTTCCTCCCTGAATCCCATATTTTAACTTTTTAATCGTGGCATGAATTTAAGGCTTCGGACGAGGTGGACCTAAAGAAAATAATAATAAAGTAAAAGAAAGGTGGGAGGTAGGCAGGAGAGAGAGAGAGAGAGAGAGAGAGAGAGAGAGAGAGAGAGTGATCGAAACCGCGCGAGCGACTTATATATAGAAGAAGCTGCATTTGCTATATATCGCTATATAAAAACGCTGCAGATAATATAGGCATATACGTATAGTAATGTATAGGTATAATACCAATCTCTGACCAACGCGCGTCTCAGTCGCTCCTTCGTCGTCGAGCGGAGAACGTACAATACAATATAAAGTGCGCGCGTGTATTGGCCTCGCCGCAGTAGTGGACCATCAGTGTCTGTATATATAAATATAGATATATATATATATATATATATAGTAATGTGGAAGAGCGCAGCAGTATTCCTGATGGCCACGCTGGCTATCGGCTGGCACCTGAAGTACGTGTCCAAAAATTCCTTAATATAATATTATGTGTGTGTGTGTGTGTGTATATATATATATATATATATATATATATATATATATATATATATATATATTTAATAATCGAAACTAAGCATGAAAGTAAAGCAGTGCGAAATCGCGTATCACTTGCCATCGGTAAAATGACGATATATATATATATATATATATATATATATATATATATATATATGTATATGAGATATAATTTATCATGCTATAATATACTTTATCACTGGTATCGAGACTTATCTTTAATTTACCTTGAATGCCGCTATCCAGAATGCGAAAAACGATCAACATTGCATATTCGTTTTATTCCAATTTATTTAATTAGATAAAAGTGGACAATTAGGGAATGTGTGGGGGGAGGAGGGTGCCTGCGTGCGCTAAAATTTTTTTTCCATTAACATGTAAATATTCCAAATCATCATTGCTCAATTCAATAGAATGAATTTAACGTAAATATAATGGTGAATGATTTGCATGAATTAAAAAATATTTTTTAATTCATATATATTTTTGAATTTAAGAACACAGTTTTCCTGCTACAAAAGTATAAAATACTTACTTGATAATAGAATTGTTCTTAATAATGTGAGTTAGTTTTATACCATTGCTATTGAACTGTTAGAAATTCTAAATTAAAAGTCAAATGTTGTCGAACATATATATATATATATATAAATTTAAAGTTTAGAATTAAATAAATCTTACTTTTTTTTGTTAAAAACGCTTTATAATATAGTATATATAAAGCGGTCGAATTTCAATCCCGTAACTCTGGAATTAATATATATATATATATATATATATCGTAAGGAATGGTTGTAAAATAAAATTAGTAATTAATTAGACAGCTGCGGAATTGACATTGGACCGTTATTCTATAAAGTGATTTTAACAAGAAAAAAAATTATGTAAGATTTATGTAACTCGTTTGCATATTTACACATTAAATAAATGAACGAAAATATTGGCATATCACGTGTGCTATCTATCCACATAACTGTTGTTCACAACTAGGATGACCAGTTATACTCAACTTTTTCCACGTGCAATGAACAGGATTTCCCGGGGATGCGTTGTTAAAAGGAACGGTTATATTCGTATAATATGGTCTTGCAAATTGCAATCCCCCCAACCTGTAAATTTTATTTTCATCGGCTTGAATGTACGCGGCGTGGAAGTGGAATTTCCAAAAGATTCAAGACCATTATAAGGTCTGCTTGCTCGCTCGGAGATTTTCGATTAGCTCATAATCTACCTATCAAAACGATGCCGTATTAATCTCGATTAATACACTTTACGTTCTAGTTGCGCTTTGCATTGAAACGGTGAAAAAAAAAACTAACGTACAGCGCGAAAGATCCGTCCAGCAATGTGAGAGGGAGCGAGAAAGAGAGAAAAATGAAACAGAAAAAATGGCTCAACTCCGTTAATACGGAATAATTAGCCTATATATATATATATATATATATATATATATATATATATATATATATATATATGCTAATGTAGCCATCCTAAACCTGCTAGTACAGAACTTTACATCTTGCGCGAACAAAAATGGCAAAAAATAACTCGTTTGCCAAACATACGTGTGCAACGGAAAAGCTACTCTGTATATATATATAGAATAAGTTGCAAAATATATCATATTAATAAGACAAAATTTGAATTTAACAATAACAATAATAGCAAAATTTGTACACGAAATAATGATATGATAGTTAAATATTTCTAGCGATTTGTACATAAATTTTATTTAATACATGTTATAAATCAAGAATAATTTTTTTTGATGATTATTATAGATATATTTATGTGTGTGCAGTGCGCGCGCGCGCTCGTGTGTATGTGTATATAAAACGAATAGAAAAGAGAACATTTTATAGTTGTTACCAATCTTTCCATAAGCTGTATATCAGGCTTTTATAATCAATGTTTATATTACTTCGGAATAAATAATGATTAATAAGAGAGAAAAATGTGACTTTTTCCAATATTTATTATTGTACCGGGATAAAAGGTGAACTATACGAAGGCCGAAGATTACTGAGAATGCTAAAAAAGGAGGAAACTTCGTTCTGAATGAAGTTCGTATGATGGATGATATCGTAATCAATGCATTAATTAACATTCGATCTATGAAAATGCATCAAGAAACTACAACATTGACAATTATTTTCAATTAAGATAACATGCAATATAGAAAGTATTGCCGGCCGTTATGCATGTCTTTCCTTTTATATTATTATAACAATTTAGCTTATACACTGGTAATTGGCATATTAAAATCATATGCAAAAAGTCAGATCAATTTCTGCGCTCGGATAGCGTCAAGAGCGATATTTTTGAACTTGTTGGGAAGGCTTAAATTGAATTTTTTTGTATAAAAAACGAATTTTGTATCTGTAATGCCGATTTGTTGCAATCAAGCAATGGATTTTATTTTCATTTCAAATCTTATTTGTGTAAATATACAAATATTAATAAAGAATATTATTTAAATAGACATCAAGCGCCAGCCGAGGTTCCAGTTTTGCCGGACACCTACTGGGGCCCAGGACAACCGAAAGTAGATCCTGAAGACATCAAACCGTTTAAAATAAACGTCGGCAAGGAGGTAATTGCGTGCTAAATATTATTTTAGTATATATTTTGAATAGGGTGACTCTTTTTCATACTTTTACGTAAAGAAGGTTTATGTGCCCACTGTTTAGATATCCGGAGTTTTAGATTGGTTTTCTATAATAATGCAAGGGGCTGAAAACTTTTGATTTCGAAACTGTTTACCGAGTCTTTTGACGCTCGTCGCTCGACGATCAACCGAGTTCATTTTCACATCATTTTATCGACACGTGAACTCATAAACAGGAATTAATTATCTTTAATCATCGTTGTTTTTCAGTGAATCTAACTATTATACCTGATTTGTTTAATAATGATGAATTATCAGAATTAACAGCAGAAGAATGTTTACCTAAGAACATCGATGATTCACGATAGTTAATTTTTTTTATGAGTCCACGCGTGGATGAAATGATATAAAAATCAACTCAATTATCTGTAAATGATCTCATTAGTTTATTAAGCTGCATTTCGGTTAAAACTATTTATTTATTATTTCTTTAGAGTTTTAGGTATATTTGTGTAAACTATATATGCTGTTATTTATAGGGATGCGTATAAAAAACACTTAACCATTTGTTTTAATGGTCCATTCTTTTGAGACGTTGTTGCGTTATATAATTTATTTTTTGTTGATCTATTTTGAAATATTTTAGAAAAATATTTTGTATAAATAATATTCTGGTATAGGAAGATTTTTTTGTTTTACTATGAGAAAAATTTACGATATAATTACATATATTATTATGTTTGTATCGTTGTAAATTTCTTAATATGCTAAGAGCATATGTTATTATGTATCCCTTTATCGCAATCAGTAGAACATCTAACTATATCAGTGAACTGATGTTTAATTTAATTATAGAATATTTTTTATGTTAATATATTTTGAACTTTCGGAAAGTATTTTATATAAAATTTTTTGAGAAGGTGTATTTTAAATTCTTGATATGCTAAGATCACATCAAATTCGTCTAACGATTTTACTTTTGTTAAAAGTTCTTATTTTGGAGATTTCATTACTTTTTCAAATAATTATTATTTAATGAATTCAATGCAAAAATCTACAAGACAATACAATATAATTATATATGTATATATATATTATTCTGCTTTCCTTCATCACAAATAGGGTATCTGACTATTTCAATGATCTGATCTTTAATTTCGTTCCATAATAAAACCTGAAAAATCAACTAATAATTTAGTCAATTATTAGAATAGTGTTTTTAATACTTAAATTTAAATATTTTTATACATTTTTTCTATATGAAAATAAGATAAAATTTTACTATATTATTGGATGACTGCTATGGAGAGTTTTGTATTGGGGAGGTAGAATACGATGTCCAGGTATCCCGAGACGATTTTTACTAGAAGTGTGCCTGTTTGAATTCTTCTTCATAGAAGTTTTTTAAACACTCCCCGTAGAAGTCGTTCCAAAACATCCGGGCATCGTTTTCTAACTTCCCAACATGAATAGCTCCATAGATTCACAATTCACTCCCACACGATTAAAGTATCATATATATATAGAAAAATTAAATGTTTCTAAACGTTTGCTATAGTTATAAATGTAGTTTTATTTAAAAAACTGCTTTTTAGCCAACAATTCTGGCGGTGATTCTTTAGGTCATAAATAGTATATATGCATTCGAAATTTATGGATAAAGAAGTTATAAACAATTTTGTTCATAGATTAAAAATTCGAAATCCCAATTTACAAGTAAATAGTGTAGCAGCCGCGCCATACCGGTGGTTCTCAAACTCGCCTTCGTGGCGCTACCGTACCCCTTGATTTTGTCTGCTCGACGTTGAACGGTTCCAAACATAAATCATTAATACTAATTCAAATACATAATGAATTCAATTATATCGATATAGCATTAGTAAACATCAAAAATAATTCTAAGCTAATAATTGACCATTTTACGTACAGAAAGTCTTAATATTGGCCTGTTAAAGCGGCATGTTATTGCCCATCAATGCAACATTTTTTAAAATAATTTGTTAGAGTTAAACTACGGTTGGCTATTTTTGGTCAATTCTATGCTAAGTTAAATGGTTGCAAACTCGATAATAAAAATGACCCAAAATTATCTCGTAATTTTTAAATATTAGTATATAGCCGAGTTAAATAATAATCTGGTTGTCCTTTACTACAATATAGATTATTTTAGTTTTATTTTTAGTTTTTTTTTTAATTTCAGTTTCTACAGGGGTGATTATAAAAAAGGACAGTCTCACTGTCGTTATATAATTATAATTATATTATTTTAGAACAAGTGTAAGTCCGATAAAAATATTTATTTATACAGGGGAAATTAAATTATTTTTAATTTATGTCTTTTTTTTAAGTTTACCGCTTGTTAGTTAATCTAATTTGAAAAACTTGCATTATATTACATCGTCTTTGAATCTCATTTCACAATTCTGAATTATGAGAAAATTTTTTTTTTTTTAATAGGTTTTGGATGATTTAAATCAGCGTTTGGACAAAACGAGAAACTTCGTGGAGCCCTTAGAAGGCGCTGCCTGGACTTACGGTTTGTCGCCCAAGTATTTGAAAACGGTTTTGAATTATTGGAGGAATACGTACGACTGGAGGAAAAGGGAGGCTTTACTCAATAAATATCCCCAGTTCACCACGAAAATTCAAGGTAATTAATCGTGACCATTTATTAAAGTACTGACGATGACGTCGGAATTATATTAATTTTTTTTGCCATGTGCTCGAAAACATTTATTCTGTAGATGAAAAATAAGTGGCCATCGAAAAAGAACTTTTTTTACTCTTGCTGCAACGTTCCAATAACTGGGGTTTGCTGTCTATTATTTGTTTTTCATTGTCATTATTCATAGTTATTATTATATAGTACATAAAATATATTTGTTAATTTTTTAATAAAGCCTGAACAATATCGTTCAACTCAGTTGTCGAAGCGTTGCCAGAAGAGTGAACAAAAGTTTTTTGAATCTACTTGTCTCCCTAACTACAAAATAGCTCTTAAAACAATAATCCTTTAATTATCAAATCTATTTATAAACTTTGTTTTTTAATTATTGTATTCTTATTTATTATATATAATTTATACAATTCTTACTTTTTCAAGAGTTCCACATTAAGCTTTTCATATATAAAAAAGAAGTACTATTATTAGTGCTATGTTTACATTTAAAGGTTATTTAATTTTTTAATAACGACATTGTTAACTATATAAAATTAAACAAACATCTGAACAGGAATGGAAATTGATAATTTTTTCGTTTTTTCGAAGCTTTATAAGATCAATTAGAAATTTATAATCCTAGTTAAGAGTTCGTTACAGACCCCAAAAACCTGGTGCTTATAAATACATAAAAAATTCTTAATAATAATAATATAACTAATCCAAATATCGGTCCTTCGCACCGCCTATTTTATATATATTTATGTACAGGCTTGGACATCCACTTCGTTCACGTGAAGCCGCAGCTGCCGAAGAACCGGCAGATTCGGGTGCTGCCGCTGCTGATGCTTCACGGCTGGCCGGGTTCGATAGTCGAATTCCAAAAGATCGTCCCGATGCTGACGACGCCCCAGGTGGACCGGGACTTTGTGTTCGAGCTAATCGCCCCATCTCTGCCCGGCTATGGATTTTCTCAGGCGGCGAGCAAACCCGGCCTTGGAACGGCACAGGTACATTTTTTATATATTTATATTTTATATTTTGCGCGTGCACGTGTGAAATTGAACAATGTGAGAAATTATCTATAGATACCTGACTGTAAATGAATATACGTTATGTCTTAATTTTATTAGATATATAAAAATTTATAGATTTTAAAGCTTGATAATAATGAAATCTATTTTCTGCTTTTCTTTATACAAACTCAATACGATGTCAAAAATATAAATTAAAGATTGAAAACATAATTTATACATTCGAATTATATATATATATATATATATATATATATATATATATATATATATAATTTGTGTATTACACTAGCATTATTTATCAAAATTCTATTTTATTTTTTAAAACCTGAAAGTAAACAATGTTATTATACCTTTGTATAATTCAATAATATTATTTTAACATTTCATCAATCATTGCAACTTTCCGCTCTGCTTGCAGCTTATCTATGATTATTCAAATATCTAACTGAACTATTTAAGCTTGCTTAACGTTTTTATAGTATGAGAAATTTCAAATTATTTAGGTTTTTCAAGTTATTAAAATTGCAATACTAATTATGCATCAATGGTTTTATTGATTCCATGTACTAAGGAACGTACTTTTTTGAATATAAATTTAATTTTCAGTTCAATTAGTGTAGCAATGTTTCTTATTCGAATCTGTAAAACAAGTATATATAAAAATCTGCGTTAACCTTTAGAAAACGTGATATTCACTATAGTGGCTCAACAATGACGTAAAAATTTTGGTAAATAAAAATTTAGAAGATTTTTCGGTTCGCAAAATTTCGTAAAATTAAGATGGCGGATGTAATATTTCATTTTTCTTAAAATCGATCACAGAGAATTATAAGTATCGACTTTTTATACCATTAATTGGAAACTTTAATAAAAGACTCTACAGTCTTTAGTTATTAGCTTGATAGAATTCATTAAATCTAATTGAAAAAAGAATACCTTACCTTCTTTGTACCAAGGAAGGTTTCTCCTATTTATTTTCATGGCAAAATTTTTTAAATGAAATTTTTTTAGCCGTTTACAGATGTTTTTGTTTTTTTCAGTCTTTTTGTAACTTCCAAAAAATTTTTTTTATATAAACAAGCTCTTCAAAGTGTCTTACCACATGAAATTAAACTTTAGATTCTACTTGACACGAATAAAATTCGATTAATTATTACTTGAAAATTTACATTGATTCTTCACCTAAAAGTTAAAGCAATTATTTATATTTACATAAATGCATATAAAATTACTTTATTATAGATAACATACTACTATAAATAATTTTCTTCCCTCTATAACAACGAAAACAGTTTTACATACTTGTAGTTGTCAAAACTTAAAGATGTAATATATAATACGAGAAATTTCTTAGATTCAAATGTTATTCAAATTTGAGTAAAATCACATATACCATTATATTATGTTTTTTCCATAATTTTTCAAATTTTATATTTACACTGATATTTTTATTACGTCTTGTTTATACACAAACCAGAAGCTTCAATTTCAAAAGCATGGTAAATTTTCCATTTTTTTCGAATTCTCTATAAGCGATATAATATAATTTCTGCTGAATCTATAAATTATGTTCATTATGGTATAATGGAAAATCCATTATACAATGGATCGGTCCGTAATGGACACTTATTATATTATCCCAATTAGATAATAAGTTTACGTGTGATATTCTTAGTGAGAGCTCGATCATCGCAAATCATTTGACTTCATGATTTTGTTTTTTAATTGAATTATTGTTGCAATTTTATAATTTCGACTATATATATCTTAAATGACATTTTATACCTAAGTAGGGTAACGAATTGTCACCGAAATCATAGACAAATTGAGCATCCATATTTGATCTGGATTAACGTCTAATGTCTTATATCTATTGTGAATTGCAACTAACGATAGAGTGAAATCTTTAAATTAAAAAAATTTACGAGTGATCATATGACAGAACTATGTCAACACATATTATAACTACACTATATTACAGATGGCAGTTGTTTTCAAAAATTTAATGTCAAGGTTAGGATTTGAAAAATTCTACATTCAAGGTGGTGACTGGGGTAGTATCATCACTGCTAACATGGCTATCCTCTTCCCTAAAAAGTGAGTGATTTCTTTAAAAAAAAAAGAAAAAAAAACAACAATAACAACAACAACTTATTTAATGTATGAAACATATATATATATATATATAATAAATATTTGTAGGGTGATAGGTGCACATTCAAATATGTGTGTTGTCCTCAATGCGAAAACCGTCTTAATGAGCTTCGTTGGTGCATACTTTCCCTCTTTGATTATTGACAACGAGCATTATTCCAAAATGTACCCATTGTCCGAGAAATACAGTCGGCTTATCGAAGAAACCGGTTACTTGCATATTCAAGCAACAAAGCCGGATACGGTCGGTAAGTTAATTATCTAAATTTTTATAACACGAAACTGTATAATAAAATAATTTTTTTATTTTAAATTCTCGTTTGTACGCCAATATTAGATGCCGATACTCTACAATGTCTTCCTTGACAGTAATCGTTGTTCATATGGATATTCAAAATGCGTGAATATCGGAAAGATTAATGATAAAAATGGTATATTTTAACAGTTTCTATGAATTTAATTGAATTTTGAAATGACTTATCCTATTGTTTCAATATAGTATGTAATTCGTAAACCTTTCAAAATTTTTGGCAAGGAAATATGGACATTAACGCTAGAAAATAATAAGTTTAAGTTATAATAATTCCAATTTTGAATTCTTATAATAGAAGTTTCTTATAATAGTTGTAGTTGTAGTTCTTATAATAGGTGTAAATTTAAAAATACATAGTATCTTCAATTGAAATCCTATGCTAATCATATTATTAGCTACATTATGAGATTATAAATGCGAACTAAAATTTAATATTCAACACAGTAGGAGTGTACTGTTGGAAAGATTAGAAAATAATATCATGAAATAATATAAAGAAAGGAAGGAAAAGGAAAGCAATATTGGATTTGTAAAGGGTTCTGAAAAGATTTTTGTAAGGGAATCAACGAATGGAAACCAATATTGACTCCGAAAGATTTCGAAAAAAAATACACAAAATAAATTTAAAATAATATCACAAAATGAGATCATGAAAGGATTCTGAAAAGATTCTGAAAGGATTCCCGTAAGAACAATAAAATACTCGTATTTTATGTAGCTTTATGGTAAAAAATACAGCGGACATATGAATCTTTTAGAATCTTTTCACTGCTTGCTTTCGGAATGGTTCCTATCCTTTCTTTAACACTCAGAAAAAAGGGAATGTGAATTTTTAGCGACTCTTGTGTAAATCCAACGAGACCGGGACTTAACTCGGATCATTGAATTACTAGTCCTTCGCTCTAGTGATCGAGCCACCATAGGACTCTGATGTACACTTGGATTAAAGTCCCAACTATACTTTAACATTTACATATTTTTTACAGGTACGGGGCTCATGGATTCTCCGGCTGGACTGGCCGCTTATATCCTTGAAAAGTTCAGCACGTGGACGAATCCAAATTATAAATTTCGCGAAGACGGTGGTCTACTCGAGAAATTTACGTTAGACGAGCTGATCGACAACCTAATGGTTTACTGGATTACGAATTCTATTATAACCAGTCAGCGTCTTTATGCCGAGCATTTCAGTTCTGTTCATCGAGATCTTGGACTTGAATAGTAAGTTTTAAAACTTGATTATAAACGAATATAGGTGTAAGGCACGTTCGCAAAATCAACCAAGTAAATTAATAAATGAACGTTATCAAATGAGCTAATCACCCGCAGTTATAGCTTGGCAAATCTATATATGCAGATATAATATTCTAATAGTTTGAATCATCTGAACAATTGATTTCATATAAATGCAACAAATAAAATTCTTGTCAATTACTTCAAAATGAATTTAAAAATAAAAACTATTCCATAATCTATAACGTATTGGGCATCTTCATTACGTTGGTGAATAACTAAAATTAAAAATATGCGAACCAGGCTATATATAACAATACTATGTTATATAACAATACTAACTACAACTATATATAACAAATAATTCGTTCATCGCCCGTTTATAGTCTGACCGTCGAGGTGCCCACGGCCTGCGCCATGTTTCCCTACGAGCTGAGTTATCGTTCCGAATCCATACTACGGGAACGTTACGTCAATCTCATTCAGTTCACTCATCCGCCTCGGGGTGGACATTTCGCCGCGATGGAGGAGCCCGACCTTTTGGCCTCCGACATTTGGAGTTTCGTTCACAAACATGAGCAGATACTCGCTGACGACCAAATGGCACGAAGGCAGCAGCAGGAACAACAAAAACAACAACAAAAGACTAAGAAAGTGTGATAAAACATAATTACATGCGTACAGCCCCGAACGTCACCGGACTGGAATACGATTTATTGTTTATATATATATATATATATATATATATATATATATATATATATATATATATGAAGAGAGGGAAAGAGAGAGAGAGGGGGGAGAAGATCCAGAGATATTGAAACTTATAACTACTTTGGACTCGTTTGATTAATTTTCTACTTTGGACTTCTATTGATTAATTATACTTCGCATTTTGTAATAGGAAAATATTCGGATCGAATAGACATTACCAATTTCTTTTCGAGTACATAAAATACTTACTATCTATGACTTGCTTCCTTGAGGCAGTTAAGATCTATTTTTATATATACCAGTGATTAAAAATAAACTTCTTTTTTTTATACAAGTTTTCAATTATTTACCTGTTTTCTAATGTAAATGATATTTCCTATACATTTTATATTACATAGCAAACCTCAAAAATATAATAATAAATTTTATATCAGGAAAGCTTCATCTGTGTTAAAAATTCGCTTTGGTACATTTGCAATAGATGTAAAATCTCCAGAATTATTATTATTATCTATATTAATAGAGCTTCAAATGTCAATGATAGGAATTGCTGAAAAATTGAGAAAAAACTCTTCAGAAAAAGCTCGCGCAATCTAACTTGACATAGTATCAAATAATTTTTTGCAGTTAGATACAAATGGTTTATGCGAAAACAAATGTACTAAAAAAGCTTATTATAGACGTAATTATACTGCAGAAATTGTAATCCACTGTTTCCGGCGTTCTATGAAAGTCATCTTTGATGTAATAGTTGTGATTAAAGTTCTCTCAAAAAAGTTTAACGTTAAAAAATTATTAAGAGGTGAACTTAGTTTCCTTAGAACTGATTCTTTAGTTTTGGCATTTACCAATAAAATTCAGTTAACAGCATCATATATGTAAACATTATAATTTTTTGATCAGTGAAAAATGAATCGTGATGAATTGTTTTTTTTCGACATGTCCTTTTATACTATTTTGATTTGAAAAAAGTGTAGCAGAAACTTATCGATTGCTTCAAGAATGTTATGGCGAACAAGTTCCATCGCTTACAACATATAAAGAGTGATTTCAGCGGTTTAGAAGTGGAAATACTGATGTTAATGACCAAGAACGTTCTGGACAACCGAAAAAGTTTGAAGATAGTGAATGTAAGCATTATTGGACGAAAACTTTGCTCAAACGCAGAAAAAACTCGCTAATAAGTTAGGAGTCAGTGACAGAACAGTTATCAAACATTTACATGCTATGAGAAAGATTCATAAAGAAGGAAAACGGATACCACACGATTTGATCGAAAGTGCCATTATGAATCGATACAACATCGCACTATCTTTGCTGGCCAGGCAAAAGAAGAAGAGTTTTCTGTAGCGTATTCTGACTGGTGATGAAAAGTTTATCTACTATGACAATCCTAAGCGCAAAAAGTCGTAGGTTAACTCAGGCCAACCGTGACATCGACACCAAAACGGAACATCCACGGCCAAAAAGTATTGCTGTGAATTTGGTGGAACCAATAGGGTGTGCGATTGAAACGGCCACTTCTGAGTTATACAAGCGCCAATTGAATAATTTGCAACAGAAATTGATCGAACATAGATCAGCAATCGCGAGCAATAGGCGCAAAGTCATTCTCTTGCATGACAACGCTCGGGCACATGTTGCGAAAGCCGTTAAAAACACTCTGTTGGAGTTGGAATGGAAAATATTGCCGCACCCAGTGTACTCGCCAGACATAGCGCCTTCTGATTACCACCAATTCTAATCGATGCAGCACGACGTCGTTGATACGCACTTCCGACATGTTCAAGAAGTGCGAGAAATTGTGGATGATTGGAACGAAAATGCATCGAAACCGCCATTGTTCTTTCGCCACGGTATCGCCATATTGCCAGAAAGGTGGAGAAAAAGTAGTAGAAAATGAAAAATATTTTGATTAAGCCAACGTATATCAATTTTCCAATATAAATGTCCTTTTTACGTTAAAAAAGATCAGAAACTAAGTTCACCTCCTAATATAAATAATAAAAAATAGATTTTTATGAATTGTTTTCGTCTCTTTAGATTTTTTGATACTTGTTAAACTTGTGAATATCGTGTATTGATCTTCAAAGTTACAATAACTATCCTCTAAAGAAGCAATCGAAGAGCTAATTTTTTTCATTACGGTTTATAAATCTTTTTCAAGATCATTTTTCATAAGAACATTATACATTTTTAAAAATTTCCATAAGGAGAAAGATCTTATATAATTTCTCCATGATTGTTCTTCAATTTTTTTAACGATCGTCCAATACAATTGATTGTTCTTAGAAATGAAAAGATTTGAAATTTCAAAGAGTCCTTGAAAACTTTTATAAAATATATAAAGTGGCAAATATTAAGATATTTTGATTTTTAGAAAAGTTTCGAGTTATGTTTAACTTTACCGGAAGATATACTAAATGTAAAAATACAAGGAAAAAATTTTTTAAAAAAAAATTCAATCCAAAACAATGTGCTTTTATTATTTTATTACCAGGGAAAAGTAAAGAAATAATAAAAGCGGATTGCTTTCGATTGAATCTTTTTTAAAAAGATTTTTCGTTTTATTTTTACATTTTGAATATTTTTTATCGTAATACATACATCTATACTATGCTTAATAACACTATAATTAATAACATTTGCAACTATTTAAAAAAATGCACATAAACATTCACACCAATATACAGATATTTTAAGCGAAATCTGACCGGGCAGTTTTTCGTAATGCTTTTCATGATGATATATATATATATATATATATATATATATATATATATATATATATATATATATTCACTTTTATCGGTTCTAATGAAATATGGGAAGAGAAATAAATCTCACGTTAGCCGCATGAACCTACTTATCGTCTACTATATATAACTTAATTATCGAATAAATCTGACTCAATATTTTTTACCTGTGTACCTTACAAATTACTATATACACTGTGAAATTATCACATCAAGCCTATAATATAATTATTGTTACGAATGCGTAATATCCGATATGAACCTCTAGTTCAGCCAATGGTATCAATTAGTGATAAAATCCTAATAGAAAAAATGTCTGCGTATATATATATATATATATATATATATATATATATATATATATATATATATTATTTTTAATGCTTACTGAACAACCCAATGTCTGGTTTTTTATACGAACTTACACAACATTGGGGATAAACGAACGCAAAATGTCTATCAACTGAGATTTCAACCAATTTTTTGAGGAACATATAAAATTAGCCCTGGAGTTCGATAGCATAGATTACGAAAGAATTCAAAAACTTTCCACTAATTACAAACTCTTACTAGTAGATATTTACAATTATATACATATTAGGAAAATTACTCTTCAACAAATTGGAAATACTCATTTGTTGATTGCTTCCAGAAAGAAGACGGTAATAGTTTTAGACCAATTTCTCCGACCTTGTGCATGTGCAAATTATTCGAAGTTTATTAATTAAAAACAGACTTCAGTAGTGGACAAAATTTCATAATTTAATACCATTGAGTCAAATTGGCTTCCACAAAGGCAGATCCTGCGTAAGTAATGTAGCAAACCTACATCTAACAATCGAAGAAGCTTTTCCAACGAAGAAATTGGTATTTGCGGCTTGATAGTCTAAGAGCATGAATAATTTATAGAAATTAGATGTAAGAAAAATTCTATGTACAGAGTTTTATAAAATATATAGAGCAAAAAGTTTTGATCAAATGAGTATATTCATAAAAAAGGAAAAGCAAGAGATAATTTCTTTTTTAAAAAATTATTTTTATAAAACTAGAAAATCGCAATTCGGAATGAAAAGCAACTTCTCGCGAAAATTTATTGTCAGTATTAAAAAAATTAGAGCACGCCATTATAATCTAACAGCGTCACTTTTTCATGTGCATATGATCAGTCAATTGATTAAAATTCAACGATACTCATCGTACTGCATAGAAATGTTTATGACATATGTATAGTAGAAATAAAGTCGAAAAGATTGAAAATGCTTAATAAAAAAAACAAAGAAAAAGAATAATATAGTATAATTATACTAGAATGAAATATAAACCACAGAGATTTGTAATTTTAGCAGAATTTTCTTTTATTCATTATGATGATCGCACCAAACTTTTAAAATGTTATTCAGATAACATTATATATAATTTATCATAGATTGATGATTTTTTCAAAATGAAAAAAATTAAAATAATAAAAAACAAATGAAAAATATATTTTATTCAAAATGTTAAAAATTTCAAATGTACGAAAGCGTAAGCTTTACCGCAAAGATACTTAAAAATTCTTAAAGATAAAGGTATTAGAATTTGTAATCGCTTAATAGGTTAAACTGCAGTAAAATTCTTAAAAAATCGAAAAAACAAATTTTTTTCCTAGAAAGTGTTATAAAATGTTAAAATTAACATAGAAAAAGGTGGAAGGCAAAAGAAATGTCCAAAATACTAAGATTTTTTATTCTACTACACCGAGCGTATTTTGAGATTCTTGCACGTGCGATGTAATTTTTAGGTGTGCATCCAAATTTAATGACAGTCGATAGCAACGAACCCGTCACCTAACTAATCGAGAGTATTAAAAAATTACTGACTCGCGGTATTTACGGATTGCTGCAGAAGAGCAAAGAGAGTTTTACCGTATGCACCATAGCTCCAAAGGTATTATGTATAGCGAAAAATTATAATGCAAGATACTGACGCAAATATTGCTACAAATGACGAATTTTCAGGAATTGTTATCAATTTGAAATTTTGCCCAAACGACATTGAGGTGCATTGAAGTGGTTGCTAACCAAGTAGAGGAAACAGTGGAAGGGAGGATGGGGAGAGATTTCTAAATAGATACGAAATTAATAGATGCGAAAATATTTTCTGAAAACAAGGCAAGAAAGTGACAGATTATTAATTATTTCATTATAATATTTTTAGATTATAAAATGTAACATGATAATGTTTCAAATCTGTGCAAATTAACTTTTATTTTTTATAAGTATATTGCCAAAACAATGTAAAAGCCTGCAAACAAATATGTCAATCAAATTGACTTTTGCCTGCAGTATTTTATACATATATTTAAGTATATGATGTATAAATTAATAATGGATTTTTTCTTTCAATTAACAGATTCTAATAAGAAATAAATGCTTAGGAATAAATGTATAATAAGTAATTCAATAATTGACCGGTAAGTGGCACCATGATTTTTCGATTTCTCTTGCAAAATTGCATGCTTAATCCTTCGCAGTTCGGAGGCATACGTTCATCTTCATCATTCTTGCAAATTTTTGACATGAGTATAATAAGATTGTAAAATCTTGAAGGCTCCTGCAACCTTCTGGCAATCACTTAGAAAATATTGAATATGTTTTTGGTGGCTTTTGAGGTGACACGTTTTGAATTATAAGAACAGGAAATATTTTTCAGGATGACATGCAGAGCCTTCTGACGTCTAGATCGTAAAATCTCACACGTTATTTTCTGAACAACTTTTATAGTCTTTACGAACTCAAACCGCAAGGTGCACTCATTTGTTATTGTAAAACTTTTTTATACCAAATATTTCTGCTTAAGCGAACTCATATAATTAATTAGCTCTTAAATTTAATGAATTTTCACTGGTCAGGTGGTTTAATTCAGTGCAGTCATTATAAAATAATATAATTATAATAAAAAGAAAAAATCAATATACGATATGATTAAAGGATAACCATCCTTACCACCAAAATTTACGGCATCATCTTGTTTATTCGTCCGACGTTTCGAACCGCTTCAGTTCATTTTCATAGAATGAATTAAAATAAGAACCAATCATACCATCATATATACCCAACCCCAACCCCTTATAATATTTGTATAAGATTCATATAACCCTCACTTAACTATAAATGCAAAACACAATATATTGTATTATTAAAGAATTAAAATTGTTTTCTAATTTACTTGACTATAACATTAAATTCACATATACGATTTTTTAAAATATGAATATTTTCAAGACTATTTTTAAGATCTTGTTCGAAAATATTTACATTTTCGAAACCGGAAGAATGAAATAAATCTAAGTAATGCTCTTCTAAACCGGACATACCATTCGTTCTTAGCAAACAATATTTATGTTCATACATGAACATGGAATGAAATTCATATCACATGTTCTTTACTAATAAGGAAAAAGCAAATTTTGCTACATGTTATTATACAACAATAAAACTTCTAATTTAATTAATACACATTGAATCTATGTTTTATTAATAATAATTTTGGTAAATTAAATAAAATGTCTCAAAATAATTGCATGTTTCACATAAACACAAAAACAAATGGCTGTATGTGAACTTCAGATTTGCACAGGTTAAACTGTTGATATAAATGAAAGCAATTTAGTTGTCCAACTTTTATGATCCTGTAGAAACTTGTTTTGCGAATCGTAGAAAAAATGATAAACTCAATAAAATCAATAGTTGCATCTACTGTTATTATTGTAAGAGGCTGTGACATATCTTTTATATGTAAAGTAGATATAGATATATAATCCAGATTACAGAGTATGTATAGATGCATTGTTTGACGTGGCTGACCTTGAAAAATGATAAAATCCAACCAACTTTTACAATTCATTTTATGCAGAAATATTCAATCCCAGCTCTTATCTACATCAAATATATTACTATAGAAAAGATAAAAGGTGTCCCTGTATACTATACAATAAAATAACAAGAGAGCCAGCTGGTATTATGGAATGCTCGAAATACCGCTATACATAATAGGGGATAACAATTAAAATAAAAAAGAAAATACATAGAGTACAACATATACCAAAATATAGATAAATCGTAGGAAACATAAAAAAATAAGTAGCTGGAGACTTAACTGCTACATCCACGCGCGTGCTTCTGGATGGAAATTTAAAAATCCTTATATATTTGTGAAAACAGAATAACGGAAAATTAAATTAATTCAAATAATAAAAAATCCTTTTTTAATCAAAACTAAATGCTGTCGCAATACTTTAAATTATTTCATAATTTGTTCCACGCAAGTGCCCTAAGGTCTCCATGTTCACTTCGTCAATTTCCCACGATGATGTTCAAAAAATATAATAATGTGATACGCGATTGCGAATATCATTTCAAACACACCTCCTCAACAAATCATTGATTTTGGTGCAACGAAGCATATATGCAATTTAAGAATTCTTGAATTTGTACTTTAATTGTGAATGCCGTTACTCAGTTTAAAAAATTTATGGATGGAGTATAAAGTCTTCGACTTTAATGGATTATTTTTGTTTGAATTATTGAAGCTTTGATGAAATAATGTAGCAGAAGCTAATTAAGATCGAAGTAACCGAACAACTACACATAAAAGATGGATTAAAGTTTATTGCGCCTATTGTAGTACGCGTCCGGACAATTTTCTTACGACCAGCTCTGCAGCGGATAATCCGCGCTAAAAGTGTTTTTACACATGGTCTCTGCACATACCCTGCTTTGCTGCTGGTTTTCCTATGCTCTTGGTGACAATATCTTATGATGTTTGAAAAACCTAGAGAGCTTGGAACATTGGAGAGCTCTTATTCTCAAACAGTTTAGTTAGTCTTTTAACACTCATTCTCATGTACAGACGTTACTTCCTCATGTTATAATAAATACTGTTTCAAAATATATATCTCGTAACTATTATTTTTGCTATTCACATACCATATTATATCATTATATAGATACTAAATTCTAATAACTTCGGCATGAAAATAAAGAAATATAAAAAATGGGAGTGAATAAATTTTTCTTGAAACCACGAGCTTGCGAAATTGATCTTTCAAAATTTATTTCTTTCGTAATTCATTTGTTACTTCAATTTTTAATTATTCTATTTTTATTCTATCCGTACACTCCCTTCGTAAATGTTTTTTATTATATAGCGTACGAAAGTTGATTTTGAAATACATGAGTTTACTTGTCAATTCATATTACTTAAGCAATAAAATTCGATTCTTGTTTTAATTTTAATTCGATGTGAGTAAATATTTATTAGTGTAAGTAATTATATATGTGAAATTAACAACGTTTTCAGTATTTATATGCACATTGTCATAATTCGTTCTTCTGAAATTAAAATCTTTACGACGAAAAAATTGATCACAAAGTTGTGTTTAGAGAGTTAAACTACGTCGGATTTCATAAAATAAGGATGACCCGAAAATTATTTTTTGTTAAATCTGATGTCGCTAATTGAACTATTTTGATACAACAAAGGATATATATATATATATATATATATATATATATATATATATAATATAGTTTACAAAATATTATATCTCAAAATTTAGTGAGTCTACATTGGATCCGTCATGATGAATTCTGACAAGGATGTATTATGATTCATTTTAAGGTTCATTTTCAGATGACTTCAGTGTGGAAAAGTTGAATTTCATTTGCATTTTTATTTTATATCAATACATTATTTGTCAATACTTAGTAAATAGCAATGTCTTTATTTTTTAGCACAAGGAGAAAAAAATCTATGTATTCGAACAATAATAACTTAGAAAAAAATATAAGTATTATGCTGTACTGTCAATACGATTTGGATGCATCGCCATCTTACAAACTGTAACTGCTGATAACTGCTAATGAAAATAGCCGAGACTTTAAATCAACCTTTTACTCGACATATCTCTCAAATTCATTATCGTTTCAAAGTTCCATTTCTCATTGATTAAGAATCCTTTTTCCAGTCACTAAGCGATATACTTCAACGCTCAACTGAAAAGTAAACCGAAAAAATGTAATTCTTACATCTTACTTTTTAATTATTTTTTGTTTTGAACGAATATAAATAAAATGGCTTTGAAAGGAAATTATGAATATATTTACTTAAAATTATCTCTTATAGCATCTTTTTTCATCAATTTTCGCGCCTCGTCACCTAGCGCGTAAAATGCAAAGTTCTCGGAAACCGCAAGAAGAGACACAAATATATATATATATATATATATATATATATATATATATATATATATATATATATATAATATAAATTATACCGGGGGGAAGTGACACTCGTGACTCGGTGTATATGCTAGCGCACAGAGAAAGAGAGGGAGAGAGAGAGAGGGACAGACAGTTAGCATAGAACGTGAGGCTTATTATGAACAAGTGAGAAAGAAAGATAAGTTGCCTGCGCGCGCAGAATCGTTACTCTCTCTCTCTCTCTCTCTCTCTCTCTCTCTCTCTCTTCTCTCTCTCTCTCTCTCTGCCTCTCGACTCGACACACACGCGCGCACACAATTCTCCGCGGGGAGAACAAAGTCAGAGTCGAGAAGCGAAGCCGCGAGTTGTGCAGCAACTTTCGTCAACGATTGACGTGTATTATATGAGCGCGCGCGTTTAACTCGCGCCGTGTTTACATCTGCAATTTACATCGCGTAAAAGTATTATAAAAGTTTTAATACACTTTATGCATGCAATTCATTGTTTCGGTCGTTTTTCAAACTTGCTTCGCACAGTGCTTTCGTGAAAAGAAACGCGCGAAATTCAAATGTTTGGCGATGATTAGCGAATGTTTGTTCTGCTCAATAATTACCAATCGAGAAAGTATCAATAAAAGTGCATTACCTTCGAATATCAGTGGTGTAATGTGCGCAGAATGTGACCAAGAATTATTTATTAATCGCCCTCGCTATTGGTCCCCGATTGTAATTGCACATACGCACGCGTGAGCGCAAACGTCACGCGCATGAAAAATGGAACGCGCGAGGAGGCGAACCATCGACGAATTTTCCAATTCTGAGCGCTGCAACCGCAGGATCAGTAAGGCGCATCATCAGCGGAACCGGCAAACTTAACCTCGTTGCCTACGGTGTCACATTATTTTGCACGCGGCAAATAAAAAGCGGAGATCAAGAAAGAGAGAGAGAGAGAGGGAAAGAAAAGCTAATAAAAGTGCATCGTTTGCTTTTTTTTTTTTTTTAATGAAGATGAAGGATTCGACGATAATAACGCACGCGGATGTTTACAACGAGCTGCCGAGCACCTCGACGACCGACAGGTAGGCGTTTATTAGCTACATCCCCTCCGGTCGCTTCTGTATCCCCTGTCCCCTTCCCCAGTGTACGTGCGTGTGTTGTGCAGCATGATTTGAATTTCGAGGAGATCCTCAAATGATAATAATAATAATTAATTCGACGAATTTAAGGGCTGTGCGTAAAAAGAAAATGCCCGCGAGAACGTAACGCATAACAGGCGTATATAGAAATAAATGAGCGAGCGTAAAGAACGACGAGGAGCAGACATTGAGCATAATCGAGGTGTAATGGAAATGACGCGAGGCGATTGTTTTTTTATGCGCGCCTTTTAAAATGTATAAATGTTCGCAACAATGATCCTTAGATTCTTGCTGGATGACACGATTATTATTGTATACACGGTACTCAGTATCAAGCCCGTGTCATTGATTTATATGTATATTTGTTCGATCAATGTACCAGCTCTTCAATCGTAAGTGCGATTCGATAATAAAAAAAAAAAAATGTTTTAAGGCGATATTATAACATTAGAATTAATTTACGAGCGTGGCGCTCATAAACTTTGCATTTCGATTCTTTATGCTCAAATTTCTGACCCCCTCTTCCTTTCTTGCTTGACTTGTGTATTATTTTCAGACTTCTCCTCCTCTAAATTTACATATAGTTATGGAATACACGCAGACACACACGCGCGCGCTATAAACTATAAACAATTGAACACAACAAGACGCTAATAAACTTTTCCATAAAAAAATTAAAGAAATAATTCATCTCCCTTATACCTCGTACTTATAACTTCTTGTTATTACCTTCGAATCTCTTTCATTTGAATCAAATGTACAATATGAAATCGCTCTTATACATACCACTGATATAATTCAGAACTTGCGTCTGTACGTGAGTGCGAAAATGATCAGTTTTCTCCTCTCATCCCGGCCCCCCTCTACCTTCCACCTCTCCTCGAGCATTTATTACAGTCGTATGGAAAGCGCAACACCGCTGTCATTATTAACGATCGGCGTGTCGAGGAGGGTGACGTTTCTAGATTGCTATAATTTTTTAAATTACCTACTTTTACAGATTGTTCCTCTTTTCTCTGCGCAGCTTCGTTACTTCCAATATTAAAAAAAAAAAAAAAAAAATGAAAAAAAAATTAAGCGATAAATATACTCTTTCGCGATCTAAGATAAAGGCTAAATAAAGTACAGCGAACAACAGTTTTATATCGAACCGTTTATCCAAAGAAGTGCCGTGGTATCGTGCAAAATAACGACGCGAGAATAAAACTGTAAGTATATCCGATAATGCGTACTTTGCCACTCGAGTTTGATTGATAGTTCGCCGCGATTTTATCATCGACTCGCTTCGTTGATAGAGGGCGGGGGGGGGAGGCGAGGTATGTTTATATTGCGCGGCTTAGAAAGCAAATCCGATGGGAGCGCGTAATCGTCCGTTGTGAAATTTTGCGAGCAACTGAAATTTCTGGCGGATTGACAAGGTGGGAAGTGTTGGGGGGGGGGGGCATGGCAAGTACGGCAAATTTTACTCAACGTTTTATTTAATAATATTCGAGGCGCATTACGCGTATCGCAATGGGAAGTATTTTTTTTTTCAATGATTAATGTATCGAGGAATTCAAATTGATCAAGGAACATTGTTGTATGCAGCTTTTTGGCCAAAAAGTGCAGTACCTTATGTCATCATTTGTGAAAATGACGAATCCGAGATTTTGGCATCGTTTCAGTGTATAAAATAATTTAAGTATTGGTGATAGTGTGTGCGCGTGATCACATAATCACAATCAAATAAAAAAGATAAATTTAAATATGCGTGTAAAAGTAAATTTGCTACTTAAAAATGGAGAATATAGAAAAAAGTGTGTGTGTGTGTGTGTGTGTGTGTGTGTGTGTGTGTGTGTGTGTGTAGTAATTCAAAAATATTCTTAGAGATGTAACTGAGAATAACTAGTATTGGAATTTCCTCGAAACTTGTCAAAACTCGTGTGAAATAATAGGCACGGCGTCAGCGCAAATTCAGCTTTGGGAAAGATCGAGCTAATCGAGCTGCCCAAAAAAAAATAAATAAAAAAAAGAAAGAAGTCAGTCTCTCCGGAATAAAGCCCAACGTCTTGCAAACACGCGCGTCATTGTCTAAAAAAGCTTGGAGGCAACATTTCTCGAAATGCGACTTTTGCGGACTCTCTTTCAATTTTTCGATCCGTACACATACGAGGGGACGGAAGACACGATGGAATCATCCTGTCCTTGTTTTCGCGTGCGCCTCGGACGTGTCCACCGGCTCGAGACGGACTTGGCAAATTAGACTCTCAATTATTCATTATTTCTACAAATGTCCAGTAAATAATGGATATTTCGTGCTGCGAGGTAGCTCGTTGTAATATAGGCTGTTTTTTTTCGTCATTGACGATTTTTGAAAGGGTTAAAAAATCGTTACAATAGTCCAGATTTTACTCAGGCACATTCTTATATCTTTATGATAGATGCAGGAGGCTCTATCGTAATACGAATTACTTTTGACATTGATAAATACTTGATCTATATAGTTGAAAGATAATAGGTTACATGAAACGCCATCAATTTCGAATATGTTTTTGTTAACTGCATTATGTAGTTAATTATGCTAATTATATCACGTTATTTATCCAATGAATTATCAAGTTTTATAAAGTCTAAATTTCAATGTAAAACGTGAATCGTTTATAAATGCATAACAATTGGTATGTTTGACAAACAAGGAATGAATAATGCTAATTAATTTCCTTATTAATAGACGTTAGATATGTATAAATATATCTACGCAATAAAATACATTAAATATATATATTATTGATCCGTCTAAATTTTCTATTTATCGAAAATTTGATCGAAATTTTTACATAACTCGTAAAGCTATAATTTTTAAAACGTCTCTGTTATCTGCTAAAAATAAAAATTCAAATATTACTACAGACTAATCTAATCCTGAAATCCAGATCTTCGTGTAGATTCGTCTCGATCACTTTCCTAATTTCTCTATTGTACTCGCACTGTTACTTCAATGCCCCGTGGGTTGCGAATTTCCATAAACACCGACGAATATTATTAAAAAAATTTACAATACAACTTCTACGAGATTTCTAAGTTGCGAGGTGGCTTTTTTTCTCATTTCTTTTAGGGGCTATAAATGCGCGAGCATTCCGCGCGGGCGCATTCCAAGAATATTTCAGGCAAGTAAGAAGATCGTCTTTTTGCGATCGAGAAAGCTGCTCATTGTGTGTAATTATTATGTGCGGGATGCTTGTGCGGAATTTTTAGTCTTTTTTTTTTTAATACGATGAAAAATATTAATTTGTTAGTTATAGTTATATGTATTATCTCGGAAATTTAATCAAAATTAAATTTTCGAATATTATATTGGCATACGAATAATCGCTGTTTTTTTTTTTAATAAGGGAAATTCATTCCAGTATGTAGACCAAAATAACATTTATTCTACAACACGCATCAGAAATATTTTACAGGACTTTTTGAAAAATTCCTTCAATCTTCGTTTTTTATCAAAAGGAATTAAAGCGTTCTTTATTTCACGATTGTAGGATAAAACTAATGCCGGCTACACATGCAGAAATTGAAAAAGTGAGAAAGAATGAATGTAGAACAAGTATGAAATAAGCAGAAAAGTATTCCCTTGTTAATATCTAAATCTTTCAATAAGTAAAATATAACATAAACTTCTTTTGTCTAAAACCTTTTCCCTAAACTGTGCGTTTCTTTTATTGCGAAAAATAACGAATCTTCAACAACAACAAAAAGAGCCACCACACACGTCGTGTGAAAAGTAATGCCGATTTCACTTCGTAGAGCAAAAAATAGGCCAAGACTGGAAAAGCACGCCGTTCTATTTAATAAGGATATCAACCTGAGAATTGTGCGCTGCGCTAATTAACACTGGCCGATGATTGCATCGGGATGACACTTTCGAAAAACGCAATGCGCCGTCCGTAATGGACAACGACGCGGAATATCCACTAAGAGCCATCCAAGTTTTAAATGTGTTTTTGCGACACGTAATATTATCCAGAAAGGTGTTTCGGATCCCCGATTCCGGCTCGAATTTGTTCGCGAAAGCAAAAAAAAAAAAAAACTGATTCTTCTTCTCGCTCGAGGCGATAGATTCTCATTTTTCGCAAAATCCGAGCGCCTTTTTGGAGAAACGAATTTCTCCGCGCCACCTCGCTGAAGCGGAGGCCGCACACTCGTAAATTCTGTTTCGGCTTTTCCGTTCTATATATAGTCCCCAGTTGAAGCGTGTATGTATAGCGCATGATACTTTCCGTTATATTTTTCTGACGTGCTCACACACACGCGCGCGCACGCACACACGGTTTCGGACTACTGACAGTTTGAAACTTTGTGAGAGCTGCCTATTATAGTAGATTTACGATGCTTTGTCTGCGAAAGCAACGACTCTCGCGCATCAAGGATTACCGGTAAGAAAGCATCAGTAACACGTTCATAAGATATACAGTGTGTGTGTGTGTGTGTGTGTGTGTGTGTGTGTGTGTGTGTGTGTGTGTGTGTGTAAATGTGTGTATATAAATTTCCTTGGTTTTAGTAGCATTTTAACGAATAAAAATGTAGACTGACAATGAAAAGGAGCCAAAAAAAATTTCATTCCTCCATACCTTAAATGTAAGAAATTTTTTCTACATGGAATTGTTTTTTGTATTAAGCAAGCCGACGCCCTCCTTTTGAGCCTCATTACGTTGCATTTGGATGTAATTTAGCGATGCGATGAGATATCTAAAATATTAAGAACCTTATTTCAAAGTATATATAATAGGGGTCAATCTGTGGCATTATATATACGCGATAGTTGCCATCGAAGCGTAACTGTGTTCGATTTATATATCCGCGCCGCACCGTCGAATCGTATTATTGCGTTAACGCTAAAATGAAGGGTAGACGGTGTTTGATCCATTGCCCGTTACGTTCGCCGTTACGGTAAAGTCTACAGCAATTCCGAGAACGTCGGACAACAGATCGAGGCGCGAATTTTAATTAAAGCCGCAGGCCGCAAGACGCGACTTTGGACGCGAATGTAATAATAACATCGTGTAACAGAGTGAGGGTGAGTGAGGGAGAGAGAGGGGGGGGGGAGATACGTCTCTCTAGCGGTCGGCTTTCATTAGAATTCGAATGATGAATTAATTTGTTCTTTTTTATTGCAAAGGCTTGCCTCGTTTCAATTCAAAGGGGCTACGGCATTGTTTATATAATACCTTATTTAAAATCGATAGGCTGATTTAGTGGGTGGTTAATTTGTTAGGCCCCTCAATTTATATAATCAGCTAATTTATAAACACTTTCTGTACACTCCATCGACGTTTTTACGATGGTAACGCACTAAAAACAGCAGGATTTGGTTTTCATTTCAAAACGTACCGTGTCTACAAAAAATTCGTAAAAGAACGTTGCTTTTATAGGAAAGAAATAGTAGAAATCAGTGCGAAAAAGTGGCAAATTTTTTTTTTAAACATCTTGCCCATAAGTGCATTAAAGGTCGCTTTAAAAAATCAATTACACAAGGTTAATTTACGATTTTGGTAAGATCTTCATGTGAACGGAACATTTTCTATTCGAATACTACGACAACGGTTTCGTGCATCAAATACATCAGTATTTTGAGCTTTTTTTAATGTCAATCTCAAGATTTCATTGACGCTTTTTTTTTATTTCTATAAGCTACAGCTTTTCAAATCTCTTTAAAAAAATGTTTTATAAAATATTAGTAGTTTTTGCTGTCACAATGAACCGTATGAATGTATTGGATATGTAACAGTCAGGTGATACAGTTTAAAGAAATTCAGTCTTATTTTTTCAATCATGTGCACTGGTTGAGGAAATATATAAGAAAATTAATACATGTATTAATAAAATTACAAAATAAAGATAATTGTAACGCTATGTGCAGTATCATTCTTGTCCATTATTTTTTATGTACATTCTAATAGTAATAAACATCTAAATGTACTTTTAAACTTAATGCAATGCGACGTTTAATTACTTTAAATGCTTTATTTTTGTTACTTAGAGAATTTATTATATTCAAAACAGTAATTCTTTTAAAACAATACAATCAACATATAAATTATACAATTATTACATTTGTATACAAAAAATAGTTTATAATATTTTTTCCCTATTTCCTTTCAAATTAAAAAAGTAAAACTTTAAAACAAAAAAAGGTTTATTTTCAATTACGTATATTTTTATGTCCAAGGAAGTCTATCTATTTGATGAGCACGCGTTCGCTTTAATACGATTAGCACGAACTAACGCGTTTAATATTATATGCAAATAAGAAAGGTTTGATACGCATAATAAGAAAAATAAGATATGCAAAATAAGAGAAGTTTATTAGTGTTTATATTGTTTTATTCTGTAATATTACCAATTGATTCTTTATCTCAATTCTTTTATATATTAGAAACTAAAATTTTCATACAAAAATATTGCAATTACAAGTCCACATACATCTAGAATTAGATGATTGTTTCTTAATTTCTTAAGAAGGTTATTTATAATTTATACACGCGCGCGCGCGTGTGTGTGTGTGTAATAATTAAAAAAGTTCACGCACGCACGTGCACACTCGTCACACCCAGGAACATTTTCAGAAAAATGAAAAATAATTCTAAATCTAAAATTTACAGTATGCATAAAGCCCTGATTCTTCTTTAATTGAAGAATAATTGAATTTGTTGAACATTTTTTATTACTCATTGTTATTGTTATTTTGATTATATTTAAAATTTTTTAAATTATTTAAGTTTTTTTTAGACAAAAATCTGTAAAGATTTAATTTATATTAGAATGCAACAAGATACGTTAATATCAACATTAATATTTTTGCATATCTATTAGTTCGTCCTAGTCAGTGCCTATATAAAATAGATAAAATTTGTTTAGAATATATATATATATATATATATATATATATATATATATATATATATATCATGAAAATTATTGGAACTAATATTCATAAAATCAACGGAGGATTTAAGAATGGAATTTCCATAAAGTCAATCCATCACACGTAATAAATATCGCGCGTTCAAAATACGCCATTGACATATCTTATCAGAAACGTAATATCAATTTTGTTCATTCGCGCGGGCTCAATGCGCATGAACGCGCATGAACGCGCACGATATACATACTTGCATACGCGAGGCACGGTCGCGCAAGATTATGGCTTATATAAAAGAAACTGCGATATTATGTCGCCTTTACTTAATTTGACGACTTAACTTAGGATCATTGTTAAATTTCATGTACAGCATTTCAATCGCAATTATATAATTTTGCTCGTATTCTATAATTGATAATAGTGAAAATTTATCTTCATACGGACAGAAGCAAAAATAAAATTTTCTTAATGAATTGAATTCATTAATAAATACATAAATTGTTATTGAGTAAAAGAAGTTTATTTATGTATTTATTTTTCATATAAGTTAAATGAACGATAGCTTATTAATCGCTGAATGTTTATTTTGCACCCTGGGCTAATGAGGAGTCGCTTGGGTAGATTAAGTTTTATATTAAGTTGATTTTGTTCGACGGGAATAAGATGTTGTATTGTAATTAAAATTAAATGGGAAATGTAAAAAGTCTCTCAAAAGCTGTATATGACAGTAAAATATAATAATAATAATAAATATGTTTATTCTGGCTTCGTTCATTGTAGTAATATTATAGAATACGAATGAAAATAAATAATTTTGTTTTAATTATTTAGTTCTTAATTTTTTTAATCTTTATAAATTACTCTAATCTCTAGAAATTATAATATATAAAGTATTATGCGTTAGCCTTGGTCAGCTTCTATCGTCACATTCGCTCTGTACTAAAAGATACTATTGTAAAACAATGTACGAAATTATTATGAAATATCATTAAATTATCCAGTTTCGGATTTTTTTTTTGGGTCGACCACAGCACGATATTTAATGACGGTCGATGACAAGAAATCACATACTTAGTAGTTTTAACATCTCAATGCGGATTACAATAAGTCGGAATCTCGCGTGTATCGTTATTTAACCCAATTTCAGGGCTCAATCGTCACGAAAGCGAGCGTACTTCATAAAAGCGTGAAATCCGTCGGAATAAGCAAGGGAGAAAAAAAACATACTTCCTCGTGTATTCGTGTATTCTATGAGTCACTTAATGTGCGAAATACCTCTATTACGTCTGAATATGTATATATATATATATATATATATATATATATATATATATATATATATATAATTTGAGAAGGTCTTCATTAAGAAACCACAACTGGTAATATAAAGGATCTGCACGAAGGAATAAGTAATTGTAGCCAATGGTTCTCCGGACCCTTACTTCTGACACGCGAACAAGAGAATGAAGTCGCAATTTTTGTTCCTAGAGACGCTAAGAAAATAAAACAGCTCCGAACTATACTATCTTTTTCTTTAAACTGTTACACAATTCTGGTTTATTTTTTTTTTTTTTTTTAAATACTTTTATACTTTACAGTTCTTAATTATATATGTTTCAAAATAAGCTTTGGTTTTAAATACAATTTTTACGCTATTTAGGTCTAATTATACGATTCATTATAATTCAACGTTCTAAGCAAAGGCTTTAAAAGTTAATAATAGCTTAAATGTATAGTAGTTGTATGAAAATTGAACTATAGATATTTTAAAATTGTTTTATTTTTTTAATTTTTTTTTTTAAGTTGAAGTAAAGTTAAAAAACGTCAACTTTTAAACTACCGTTCAAAGTCTAAATCACATAAACAAAAATTTTACTTTTATCTAGACCTCATTGATCGAAAGAAAATCCTTGATACTTTGAATTGCAACAGCAAAGATCGCATTTTTCTACAATGTATTTGAAGTTTACAATGTTTACAACTAACATTTTAATATTCAACCACCTATTGCCTTATAAAATAGTCAATTCTCTGTTCTTTTACGTCTACTTTCATTGTCAATTTTATATTTCTTTTAGAAAAAATTTTTCTTTCCAACTTATTAGATTCATCGTCTATAGGGCTAAGTGATAAAATATTTTGTTTATGAAACTCGGCAAGTATTAAGAAATGTAATAAATAACGGAATTTTATATTTTTCTTATTTAAATCAAATTTTATTAAGTATATATATATATATATATATATATATATTATTTTATAAAAAGCATGTAAATACGTAATAAGAAATTTGGCATCATTCATTTCTTTGCAATCACCGACTCCCACTACCAAACAAAACACGTTTGAACTATCAATTCTTCATTCATCTTCCCACTAACCTACGTCCGAATTAAAACACCTTCAAATTATAGTTTCTTAATTTACGTGCCCATCATCGTATGTTTAGGATTAGACTACCTGTCATCATACGGACGAGTTCAGCAGGTGGTGTTGGGAAGCGTACGAGCGTACAAAATACTTATTCCTCATTCATTTCAATTTTATTACATGCTCCTTATATACGTAAACACGAGCTTCGTTCGGTTCACCGGGCGTCGATATTTCTATTTCGTTTTTTCAGTTTTGTCACGAGAATGAAATCTTATGATAGTTACAAAACTCATCAATGGTACTAAATATTGCTATGTTTTGTGAGTAAAACCACACCGTACAAGTTCAAAAATTTTATAATTTTCTTTATTTTACGATGGTAATTCACAGGCTGAATCGCTTTTACTTTCGTGTAATTAATCGGACTCTGCAAAGAAAATATAATGATTTCAAAACATTTTCCGGTCTTAAATATTTTGTTACTTATTTCCTAGATTCCAGACTCCGAAATACACGTTTTTGTACATAAACCATAACATGAAACATGCAGTATGTAATTCTGTCAAGTAGATTAATATAAAATACTTGACTCAAAAAAGTTGTTCCCATTGATTTTTTCCCGTCATTTTCTAGAATGAAGCTGAATGTCTTTGCAAGATTAGAAGGTATGAACAATCTAAAACCTGAGAATGCAAAAATCCGATATTCGCGTACCCTCTTAAATTATTTTGTTGATTACAACAGAGAGCTCGCTGAGTGCTTAATAAATATTCAGAGTTACTTTTTCCGAAGCAGATCTTTTTACCTGCATTGCAATCTGTTGTAGTAAATAAATTGACGGAAAGAAAAGAAGGGCCAGTCGGACATGGTCGTTCTTACGAACTGCGCGCCTCTGTGTGTTTTACAATTTCAAAACATTTTTTCTTTTTAAATTTTTCTTTTACCATCTGGAAATAAATCTTGCAAAAAAAGGGCATTAAATTTTTATTTTTGAAACAATATTATTTAAATTATAGATATTTTTTGAATGCGAAAATTCTGTTTTATTATGTAATACATTATAACTGTGTAACTATTTATATTTATAAATATAATAATATTACCTTATATACAATATTATAATAATAATAACTACGCAGGCCTTTTCTCAATTTGTATATAATTACATTTGGTTCTATTGTTCTAAACATTAATAGTTCTTAACATTTAAAATTTTATCTGCTGCCTTTCGATTAATCTGCAAGAAAAATTAACGTATAGTTTAATTCCATGACTGTGGTAGCATATATATTTATTAAACTCTTGAGCAAAATTGCTTTGTGACCTAAAGACCAGGTAATAAAATTTTTAACCCAGTTCGAAAATATTCAAAGGCCGAATGCGAGTGTTCAATTATATGATATATTACGCCATTGGTTAGCCTCCCAGAGCAATATACAATGATTTTTAATCTACTCTTCAGAATTTAAAAAATATTTTCAAAAAACCCTTAATTTTTACACATTTTATTTTGTTCATTATGTTTGAATTTTTGTTTATCATTTTGTTTATTATGTAACGAATTGCTGCTATTCTTATTGAAAAATGCATGATATTTTATTACTTCAAAAGCATATATAGTTTTAATTTAAGGAATTTTACCCTCCAGAATTTGTTAATTTTTTTATATTATTTTTTTTTTATTTTTATTATGATGACAATTCATTATTATTGTATGAATGGAAGGCAACTATTTTCAGTACATTAACTTTTATGGAAAATTCTGCACAGCCGAATGAACGGAGTATTAGTATGACGTACTAACTCCGTGAGCTACAAATATTGCAATCTCAAAAGCATTTTTTATTTTTTAATAAAGAAATTTTGCCCCGAAATTTTCGAGATACTTTGTTATTACCGTGAATTAAAGGCAAATATTTTTGGTCCAATATATTTGATGGAAAATTCTGCACAGCCATTTGACAGAGTATTTTCTGATGCCATGTGGTACGTACATTTCAAATTTGAAAAGCGTTTTTTTTTAAATAATGAGCTAATTTTTGTTTAAAATTTACTATATATTTTGAATGAAACGTAACTGTTTTAGGTCCAGTATTTGTTTATGGAATCGTTCTAGGACGTTTTTCATGTTCCAACATACGCATTCGAGCGGGTCGCAGCAGCAATTTTTTTAACAGACACCCATCAATTTCCACTCAATGCCTCCGTTCAATCCGTCTCGGCCACCGACCGCTCAATCCGCTGTCAATTCTTTCGCGCTTGCCACGCGTCCGCTCTTGAGAGCCGGACGTGGCCCTGGCACAACCCAGCCCCAGCTCGTTCGACCCGCCCCACTGGTTTGTTCTCGCAACTCCGAGCTTCGCCTCGATCAATTTTTACTTCGCAGCGAAGCACACACTACTCCGGTTTCGTCTCTCGAGTCATCCACGGGCCCTCGGTGGCGCTCGACCCTGCTCAGAGCACGCCCAATCGAGCTTTTGCATTCGCTCAACTGGCCGAGGCAACGAGCTAGATGGCCACTGCTAGCCCCCCCCCCTTCTCCTTCTCCCCCTAAAACCTGGCTTGGGAATCGTAGCTGCAGGAATTAACACGATCTATTTTTTATATTATGGAATAAAAAAAGATTGCTGGTTGGAAGGAGAAATCATCGGCTGTGTGAAAAGAGTGGTTAACGCGTCGTTCCGCCGTTTTGGACACTCGTTCTACCAGTCCTCCGCAATCCGCTGAGAAAACAAAATACTGGGAAATAAATTCAATTGAGTTAAATGCCATCCAGATCGTCCAGCGCGCTATATGTGCTTGTCTGCTTGACTTTTTTTTGATGAAACTTTTTAGTGGTTTTTGCAATGTATTTTTTATACTAATGTCAGCACGAGGAATTAGCTTAATTACATTGGTTTTGTCTTTTTTTGTAGTTTCATATTTCCCGCGTTTAACCATAGTAGAAAACCTAATAGTAGTATTATTATTATTGCAAGTATTTTTTATTAATCAATTGAGTTATTTATTAAATGGAATATGCAAATTTCTTTTAATTTATTGCAATTTATAATTATATTAAATTGATTGTATTTGCAACTTCAGCAACGAGTTAGATGTTAAAGATACATTGAAAATAACATAAGCGCAAAAACTTGTTTTAAATCACGGAAAAACAAAATTAAAGTATAAAATGTATATAAAGTTTATTTATTTTTATCAAGAATTTTATTAATAAATTATGTTTGTCTATATAATAATATTTTAACCTATGACGCGCCGACATTACAAACCACTGATAGTTCTATCTTACTCTTTCTCTCTCTCTCTCTCTCTCTCTCTCTTTCTCTTAATGCCTCATCTACGTTGTCGCTCTACTTCTGCTGAATTGATTATGATAGAACTGAGTGCATCGATTAGTTCATACACGTTTGTCATTCAATCGTATTCTATTATCATGTCGATCTACATATATTAAAAGACACTTGTAAAAAAATTTAAGACTTACATCACGACGTCCATGTGGCAACCATTCAAAAAAGGATTTAATTTTTAGTCGATTTCAAAATTAAATAATTGATCAAAACTTCTACTTTTTTGCTAATTCGTGTATATTGAATACCTATTGAATAATATCTATCCATACTATCTATTGAAAAATAGTGTTAAATTATTTAATTTGACTTATGCAAACTCCCTATTAGGGTTAATATAGTGGACAATGCTCTTAAAAAAATTTTTAGAAATCTATAGAATGTTGATACTATTCAGGGATTATAGAAGTAGAGTAAATTTGATAAATAGCTAGATCCGAAACTGAATAAGAAGGGACTGATAAAAATAGAAAATAATAGATAAGGGCAATAGCCACTTATATACTTAAGAAAATTAATTTTATTAATCTGTATTATTATCATTTATTTATTTTGAAATTTAAAAGTGACATGTTTCCTCGAATCGAAAATTAAATGGAAAACCCAAGGTGAGGAAACAAAAAAATAGTGTACTCAACATCCATCAGATCGTGGTTCCATTATATTATTTTGCATTTTAACACTTTTGTCACATGCGGTTTTTTATACCTCTTGTTGTATTGATGCTTTAGTTTTATACCAGAAAAGAGGAAGGATTCCCGCGCTCAAACACCTACGAATATTATCTGTCACCCCAAAATAAAAGATTAGGTTACGGACGATACGCGTGTGAATTAAAAGCTGATGCCTGGGATGTATATTAGTCCCATTCTAAGGTATCTCGTGGTAGAAAGTTTTTTATATGCGGATCGTCGTGAGTTACGACCGATCCTATTTTGTAATTCTAATCCAGAGAAAATAGCTGTGCTTTTTTAGTTGTTTTTTTTGTCTTGTATCAATAAATTTTGGATCAAAAATATATTCGTTGATTTTGGATTTTGTATCATATATCAACGTTGTACGAAAATTAGCCAATGTGTAAAATCCAAAGCATCGGTATCAAATATTATTTTTATTAGATATTATCGAAATATAATCTACGTTCAATCGAAATAAATAAAAAGGCATTCTTCCATTTTTTTTGACTTCCAGATGTTTTTACTTTATTTTACCTTTATTTATTTTAAGTCGTGTCTCCTTTTCGGGTATTAACAACTTGTCAGAATTTATGCAATAATTTTTAATTGTATTTATATTTTTTATACAAATTATATACGTGGTCAGACAATTAAGTAATGTAACAAACTTCAAAAATCGAGTGTATTTAAAAATTAAGGTACATCGCTGTGATTCCCTTCAAAGTAGTCCTCTCTTCCGTATCTATACACTTCTAGACAGTTTTCCAGTTTTCGTAACAATTCTGGAACACTTCTAGTGGGAGTTCTCCGAGTACCTTCGTCGCAAATTCTTGGATGTCTTCAATGGAGTCAAAATGTCGACCTTTGACGAATTTTTTCAAATGAGAGAATAGGAAAAAGTCGCTGGGTGCCATGTCCGGTGAATCGAGCAGTTATGGTTACGTTGTGATGCTTTTAGACGCCATAAACTGAGAGACACTGAACGCACTGTGACAGGAAGCGTTGTTGTGATGCAGAACCCAAGTCTTCGCGATCTCTGGATGCACTCTGAGCACCCGTTCTCGTAATTTTTCGAGCACATTGCGGACAATACTTGATTCACGGTTTGTCCGGGTGGTACGAACTCTTTGTGAACCACCCCTTTGCTGTCGAAAAAGCAAATGAACATGGTTTTCACTTTGGACTTGCTCCAGGGGACAGTCACTGTTGGCATTTAGTTTAGGGTTATATTGAAATAATCAACTTTCATCACAGTAATAACTCGATCGAAAAGAGTAGGTTATCTTATTAGATAACTACACGGTCCCGTATCTATACAATTTCAACCTGCTCGAGACAATCTTGGGCGATGTTCATTCGGTGGGCTTTTTGCTCATCAATTACCAGTTAATGGTATAGGAATTGTGAAAGAACTTCAAATTGTCAAATAGAAGAATTCGGAAAAACTGGAAGAGGAAAAACCAGCAGTTGCTCTCGAAAAAAGTCTCCCCGAATCGACAGCGTAAAGGACAATATCGTCGGGAATGGGGAGTTCAAAATCTGTCACTTTCTCCCCCGTTCCATATTATTCTACTTTTCTTTTTCTTTCTTTTCCTTTCATACCCTTCTTATTTTGCACATGAATTCCGCGGTAAACCGGTTCATTGTATTCTGGCCTCGCGCCTACGTGCACTCTCTATTTACGAGAACATTCTGTTGCTGTACGGAGACCGCGTAGAAAATTAGGCTTATTCTATAATTTCTTTTTGAACCATTAATGCAGAAATTAAAATAGATTTTTCAAATCCTATATTGTATACTTAATGTATACAAAAAAAAATTTTGTGTTGGAGAATAAAAGAACTCCATTGGAAACACGTGACATTGAATTCTTTTTACACGGACTTTCTGACCAATTTTTAAAAAAATATATGTAATTATACTCTAATCTGCACTGAAAAAATCTGTTATCAAGTAAATATTTTATTGTTTTGTACCAAATCAATTATTTTCTTAAATTAAGAAAATATCTTTTCAAACAAAAGAAGTATTTAATTGATACAAGAAATGTCCTTTTAAATCAAACCAGGTCGTCTTAAATCGAGTCAATATTTTCTTAATTTAAAAACATTATTGTCTTAGTACAAAACTAGTAAATATTTATTCAATATCAGAAAATGTTTTTGCCATGTGTTAAAATTCATCGAAACGTTTTGAAAACCAGGGAATAAAAATCTAACGTTGATAAATTCTAATAAAAAATCTGAATATAACATTCACGAGAGTAAAATAACAGTAAATTTAATTTACATAAAACAAAAATACGTTATTCCCAATTAAGTCAGTCGAACCGTTTGTGTAGAGGAAGACTGAGAATTTCGATAATTAGGAATACGTAAAATATTCGAATTTTCTCATCCTTAAATAAATAATATTCTTTAATGTGAACTTGTTAGACATTTAAATAAAACTAGATAACTAATCCAAAGAAATCTTTATAGATACGGATCCTTACAGCGGAGCTGTCTTCGACGATTTGTAATACAAAATTATGTCAATATTTTGTATAACTTTTGGCATTTTTATATAATAATTATCCAATGAAATAAAAATTCCTGTAGATGAAGTTCTATTATTATTATTATATTAAGCGGCTGTTTTGAAATGATTGACTTTTAATCCCTCACCTATACAAAACTCTACCGCAATGATTTACGCATTGTACTGAAACAGAATAGGTTACCCACTTTCATGGTCCTGTCCTCCGCGCTCCTGTGTGAACTTGCTATTTTACAGCTTGGTCATAATAGTTATTACGGGATCAAAATCCATCGTAAGAATGGATATTTTTATGATGCAATTGATCATTTCGGCGCGTCGTACAATTACGGTATAATTGGTATATATTTACAGATAAGATCCTTTAATGAAATAATTATATTGCACGCATTTTCTTCACGAACGACTTGTAGATGTGTAAAGTATGGTATGCCAGATCATTATCAGTATCAAATCTTTCATTTTATTATATAATTTAACGAAGATACATTATACATGTAATAATTCTACAGACTGTATATTATTTTTAATATTTGAATTTAGAATTGATTTGCGAAAACAACACTTGTTAAACATAATGGTCAAATTTTGCAAAGTTGTTATTGAACCAGCTGTTGACAGATAATTACACACGTTTGTAAAATGAATATAATTTTCCCAGAAACCGAATACGTTAATAGATATCACAACAACTATGAATTGGTAACACATCGTCTCTCTATCGTTGCCATAAAACTATCCCAACTACTAAGTATAGTAACCGTTCTACAATCGTCTAACTTAACATACTTGATTAATATAAATTTATAAAACTGTTTGAAATGAATAAAAAAAATTAGTAGTAATTAATAGTAAATTAGTCTTTAAATTTATTACATACATTTATAGCATCTTTTCCTAACGCAGATCTGTACAAATTGTAATTCAATCAGATAAATGTTCCAGTATTTTTATTTTGATGTTCAAGGATGATACGAGCATCTCTTTGAACAACAGTTTGTATATTTTAATGAGTGCAACTCTATCTTCTGTTGGAAACCTTGAATAATATATTTCTAGTACATTGTGATCTCAAGATATAATAGAGGATCAAGGGCTTTTTGTTTAATATCTTTTGCTGGTAGCCTGGAGTAATTTTATATTCAGCCTGTGATTCATCTGACTTCGATTTGTCAGTAAGAGATTTTTGTTATGAAATTTCTATTGACAGCGCGGCCTGGGAGCATAGTTTTAGTGCACATTATCATTAAATTATCCATAAAGCTGACAAATGAGATTGGAGTCCAGAACCAAGAAGTTGCAGGTGATATCAAGTTCTTTTTACTTCAGTACTATTATATCAAACATTGTGTCATATTTTGACGGCGGGAGAGGGATGCACAAATTCACCAAAAGAAGGAGAGTGTAATAAAATTTACTTTTCGCATATCGGACTATTTATTCAAGTTTTATTGTTTAATACTGGCGCGTTTAACTTATAATGTAAAATATACATTGAAAAAAAGTTGGCTTAAGCAGTCTGAAATATGAAGCAATCTCAAATATCTTGTATGTTCAAAGTTACAAATCATTATATAGACATGAAGCGGATGCAAGTTTTTTTTTTTATGTTACTTAACGTCGCTCTATTTATACTTCCAAATATCGGTGCTAATCAGCGACGGAGGTCTACGATGTGTTTGTAAACAAAGCACATGTAAATTATTACAGCGGTGCCTGTATCAATCGGCCGTCTCCGGGATTTGAACTCGGATCACCAAGTTACTAGTCCTTCGCTCTAACGATCGAGCCATCGTAGGCCTCAATTATGATTTAATGAATTTAATGCAAAAATTTACAATACAATATAATACTGTCGCGTCCTGCGACGTTATGAACAATATATATATATATATATATATATATATATATATATATATATATATATGTATGTATGTATTTATGTATGTATAAGTATATATATACACACGTATATTGAACTAATTTTCATGGCTTGGTACAAGCGCCTTTTTCTTATCGCCGAGAGTAACCGGACACCCTGTTGTCGGAAACTGAGCGTCGACGCTGACCTCGGAGGAAAGTTCCCGATCAAGGCCGAATATTAACTGTCGAAATTTCTCATTACGATCGACTTTAATATTAAATTTGTAATTTTTAAAATTGAAAAAGAACATAGAGACTAAATCATAGATTGAAGTATGCCATCGATACATATGCATGTGCACGTACTTTTGTTTTGATAGATTAATTACTATGTTAAGTATGATTAATAAAATATTAATTATTATAAGTAGAATGATGGATTAACAAACTTTTAAATATATATAGAGTATGATATAATGTATGATCAGTTTAATAATTGTAAAATGTAGAACAAACCAAACAATTTAGATTAATAATGTTAGTCCAATTACGATATTATGCTAATAGAATGTTAATAACAATATACTAAGTTAATAGAATGTTAATAACAATATACTTGTAAAATATATAAAATAAAGCGAATAATAAACTAAGTGATTTTTAACTTATAGTATAAAAATTAGTTTGGTTAATAATAAAAGATTACGTAAATAATTATAACGAGAAAAAATTATAAGAGCAAAATCGAAACATTAAGATTAATAATATTAGTTCAGAATGTTAGTAGTTATATACTTTATAAGATACGTAAAATAAATTAAATAATTGAGTAAGAGTTCTAACTTATGGTATAAAGATTAGTTTAGCTAATAAAATAAGAGATTATGTAAAATTAATAATTATAAACGTAACAAACGGTTAAGGTATTAATTAAAGATCGTATTTTATAATGTCGCTATAAGTTTGTTGTTCATGATCATAGCAGATGCGTTATATTTAAGAATTAAATATTGTAAGAAAGCGAACGAAGGAGTTTATATTATAAACGAAATTTGACCCCTTCATTGGCTTTCCCTACGACCGCTCAGATGAATTTCCACGAAAATTTTGGACAGCCTTTTTTACTTTGTCCAGACCACATATAAATAGGAGTCGGACGAAGCGAAAAATCACTGTCGGTCGGGATTTCAACTAGGTCAGATCGATCCGGTAGTTATAACCCTTAGAATTTTTGCGACCTTTTTCGGACTTAGAATTTTTCCAACTTTTTCGGACATAGAATTTTTTCGGCATTTTCGGACATAGAATTTTTTGGTCATTTTCGGACTTTAAAATTTTTCGACATTTTCGGACTTAGGATTATTCTGACCTAGATATTTTTTTTGCGATTTTTAACTTTTGAAACATTTTGTATTTTTCAGACTTTGAAATTTTCGTGTTTCTCGAACTTCATCTTGTACGTGTTAACTAACTTTGTATACCCGACTTATATCTAGTTTATTTTTATATATTATACGGTTGTATAAGAAGTACTTCAGAAAAGTAAATAAATAGTAAGTAATCAACAATATTTATCGTTTATCCTTATTAACATTATTTGTCCGTAATCTCCACTAAACCTAATCGCGCTATATATATATATATATATATATATATATATATATATATATATATATATGTTACCTGTATCTTCTCTGAGTAGGCTAAACGGGTGGGACTCTAGCAGTCCTGTACACGGAAGCCACTCCTTTCGTCACAGTAGATAAGACTGGGGAAAAGAATCTTAGTACGGGAGCATATAGAAGTCAAGTTACGAATTAGGTAGTAACTCGCGATTTACAGATCGGCCAAGACTGCCTAGATTCGGTCTCCATCTAAGGACTAGGCCAAAAATAGGGGCAAATTACTGACCGGTCTTTCGCGGAAGCAAATCGTCGCGCATAGAACCGGGTGGGCACTCGTCATTATATAGGAGTATGTGTATATAGTGCGGGACATCACAATACAATATAATACAATATAATATATAATTTATGTGTATATTTAAGGAAATCAAAATTATATATTTATTCTGCTTTCCTTCATCACAAACAGAACATCTGACCGTTTCAATGATTTGTTTTTTAATTTCCTTCTATAATAGAACATGAAAATTCAGCGAATAATTTAGTCTATTATTAGGGTATTACTTTTAATATTTAAATCTAAATATTTATATGTAGTTTTTCTATATGAAAATAAGATAAAAAGTTACTATATTTTTGGATGCCACTATTTTTTTGTAATTTTTTTATAATAAGTTTAAAAAGATGTTATATTAACATAAATTTTATAACGCAAGTGACCCAGGTTTTTTCATATTACTGTTATAGACCCTTTGAAAATTTTTCTTCAATTCTATATAACTTTTTTTAGCTATATATCATACTTGAAACTTAGAAAATGTGAAAATTCGAATTCTGACCACTTTTTATCTTTGATACAACGGATTGGAAAATACACGTTAGCATATTTATAACGCTATTTATTAACCTCTTTTATAATAAAAGTCTTTGTTTAACCCGACCGAGCTGTCAAATCCCTATGCGTGGCATCTGTTGAGATGATGGCGATAAACGTCAAGAGAACGAAAAATGTGACGTTTTAAATAATTTTCTATTGCTGAGATGTTCATTGCTTGAACTCTTGTACAAGTTCATTTTTCTGCTCTCTACGATTCTGTTTATAACTGCGGTTGATCCACCATACAGGTGCTTATTCTAGTATTCATTATGGAAATACTTTTTTAAGTAATTCTTTAATGTTCACTCAAAAAATACATTCGAGTATCTTGAAATGATTGCTAAAATTCGTAAAATAACATCAATCGTGTTTCTTAGAAATTTCAAAGATACAATATTTCATAGCGATACAAATATATATTCAATATATTCAAACATAATTCAATAGATTTTGTATTCTGGAATAGATAATCATATGAATGTAGATAAGTTATCCAAAATTTAGTTTTAAAAAATTTTTATTAAATTATTTATTTATCTATTCAATTTATATGCAGAAATTTTATTGAATATCACAAAATTTATTTCAACTACGTTACTTATTGATTACAGTAATATTTTTTTATTATCTTATTTCAGCTGAACACATACAATTGCATTTAAACTTTTTAGAGAACCAGAGTAGGAAGTACAAGTGCATCATTCAAAGTTAATCCATGTATAGTTTGATTGATGAAATGAAAGTAATTTGTGACATTATTATATAAGGCACCTTTTACACTGTCATCACAATTAGGACGGGTCCCAGTTACAAGTCCTGCGACTTTTCCGTCAATAACTAATGGACTTCCAATGTCATTCTGTAAATATTTTAAATATTAAACGATAATGAAAATTACATGAGATTCTGTAAAAAATAATTATATATATATACCTTAGAAATATAAAACTCTGCGAATAGAAACCATTTATTTTACAAATTTATATTTCTGGAAATTTTCTACTTACTCTTCGAGTTGAAATCTTTACACTTTCAAATATTACCCTAGTACGAGGGAATGTCGTAGGAATGTCGAACGACCTAGGTATTAAATATTAGTGTTACTGACTGGTCAATCGGTCTAACAATGAGTAAAGCCTCCTCCAAAGACTATGTGTACCTTTTGAAGTGAATGCGAGACTTCACTTATCTCACCTTTCCCGACTGATCACTAACGAGTACACCAATCCAAATTATAGTTTCGAGCAATATTCCCGCTTTCTAAAACCCTTCTTCGACATTCCTTTACAAAAATTCCTTCATTTTATATATTTATTTAGGAATAGAAATGTACTTGTAAAAATATGTTTTTAAATAAGTAATGCCAATACCAAATTGTTAAATTCACTGCATTATTGGAAAATATTCTAAACAAAAGTTTAGGAATTTTAACAGCGTGAGTATTATATTTGATCAACCTAATTACTGTTAAGATATTGTTTTTAGATCTGAATTGATATAGGAAGAAGAACGTATTCCTTAGTAACTTAATGATTCGTAATGTTTAAATTATTATTAAAGATTACATAGATCCATAAAAAACAGGTTTTAATCTACAAAGGCTTAATCCTTTTACAATGTTTAGAACTGACATGTGAGATTTTGTAAACACACCTACTCACTTTTTAAAAGATTTTAAAAGCAATGGATTACCAAAAAATTTAACTAAAATCCAATAGAATCAGTCCATAAACAATTTTGTTTAACGAGCTTTTCCGAATTCTCGATTATTCTCTGGTTTCAAATGCTCAATTTGAGCTGCCATTTTTAGAACTTCAAAAAAATCAGATGGATTAAGAAAGCACATAAAAAAGAATAATTTTTGGTGGACAATAGAAATTTCTAAAAAACTTTATTCAGATTCATGCGGATCTTGTGTATAATACGTAACTATAGTATTTATTTGAAAATTATTAACATTTTTCACTTTTCTCTTTACCTTTCAATTTGACTCATTTATGATTTCAATCAAAATAGTGTAATAAATAATCAAATGAACTCACCCAACAAACTCCAGAATTGAATCCAGGTTGAAACGCCGCAATGCCACAAAAATGTTTAACATTATCAACTAAAATATATGGATAGTTTACGGCACATACGGACGAATCTGCAACTGTCTCATATATGTACTTGAGGTCAAGATTCGTTAGTTCTGTATCGGAATCTCCAAATCCTGATACTTTACCAGTTCTCCATAAAAAGAAGTCGACAGAAGGAATTGAGAATTCGATGGGCACGATTCTTAAGGGTGGCAATAATTCATATAAAGAGTTTAGTAACTGAAAAAATTATATCATACACAATTACTTATTCATATAAGAAAGTATAATATCAGATCAAACTGTTTTTCTAAATAACTATATCGGTAAAATAAACGCCCAAAAATAAATAAAAAAACAGTTTTTTAATGTAAAAATGTACAAATAGCGTTTAAAAGCTGATGAAGATTTTCATAAATATTTTACATATATCTGAATTATGAAATACATGTTAAAAGAAATATTAATTAAGGTTATAATTGATTTTTATATCCAAAATTATATTACCTTCTTAATATGAAACGATTCAAATTTTTATAATACCGTAACTGCGTCGATATTGAAAAGATTCGCGAAACTATAATTTATTTTTTAATTTTTTCGATGTCATTGCAGTCTACAGCTAATACAAATTTTTTGGAAAAATTGAAATCATTTCATTAGAGTAAAGTAATATCATTTTAAACAAAAGAATTTTTCCATTATATACTTTCAAATTATAATCTTAGATTTAAAAAAGCGAGATATTGGATTGGAAAACTGTCCTTTGGATTTTTCTTCTTTGAATTTCTGTAAAAAAATGAGTTATAAAATGTAATTGTCTTATAAAAATCCTCCTCAATTAGTAAGCAGGAAAGTTTATTTAAGAGTGGAGTTGATTTTAAAGCCTTTTTCATATAAAATAACAATGGTTAAGAGTAAATATCGAAGCTATGTAAATAATCCATCTCAGAAATTCAGGCTCTTCGGAAAAACTAATTGCAACAATAATATACTCACCTTGGCAAGTGCAATGTCATTTTCTAATGTAACAAAATTAAAATGATGCAGATGCACTTCAATAATCAGCTGTTCAGAATTAGGAGGACGCTGTTTCAAAGCTACATAGCCGACAACGGCTGAAAACAAATAATTTTTCAACGTGTGAGTATTTCTCATAAAGGTCTGACCAGTGCTCAATATCCATATGTCCGATATGATGGCTCCATTCCCAAGTAGTTCAACGTTTGTGTTGGAATCCCTTCTTCCAATAATTGCAGCTTGAAACATAAAATCTTTTTGTTCTGCTAATTCACCGTTTGATATACTTTCTGTAGTCAATGATGAAACTTGAAAAAAAAAGTCTATGTATTATTTGAATCTGTACAAATAAACTGATTAAATACATTTTTTATTAGTATTATTTTGAAAAACCATATAATGAAAGATAAAATAAAATTAACGGATTTCTCTGACTCTGCAGTTTGAATTATAAAAAAATATTATATCATGATTTATAATTTCAAACCACGATCAACTAATTTGAGAGTCATAGAAAATAAATACTATATAGTTAAAATTTATTTTTAAACTCCAATTTTTTTATTTTCTTGCAATTAAAGCATTATTTAAGGAAATTTATTATACTCATATTCAGTTCTAATATTTATATTGTCAACATTTCATAAAAGTAAAAGATAAATATATATATATATATATATATATATATATATATATATATATATATATATAGAATAATAAATAAGAAATGACAGACCCCATGTATTATAATTGTAGCTTGTGTATCTATCAATGACTTTGCAGCATTATATGAGCTTGACTCATTCTTTGAGCATTTTTTTCGGTGTCGTTTACCTTATTGAGTAAAATCATGGCAAGTTTCCAGCCAAAGAAAAGTCATTTACGGGAAGCACAGCTTCTATTCTTTAATATGAGCAAAAGTACGACTTAAGCCTATTGTTTGATTTCGAAAACTTATAGGGCGGAATGTACTGATGAATCGACGTGCCACGAGTGGTTCAAATGTTTGAAAAGTGATGATTTCGAAGTTGAAGACGAGAAGTTTTGAAGTGAAAAAGAAAAGTTTTGATTTGATTTGAGACGAGGAATTAGACGCTTTACAGGATGAGGATCCGTGTCGAATTCAAGAAGAACTTGTTGCATCACTGGGTGTCATACTACAAGCCGTTTCCTCGCGCATAAAAGCATTAAAAATGCATTCAAAAGGTTGGAAACTGAATGCCGTACGAATTGAAGCCGAGAGACGTCAAACGGCGATTTTGCATGTCCAAAATGTTGTAGCGGTATAAGAGTAAAACATTTTTGCATCGTATTGTCACTGGTGTTGAAAAATGGATTTATTATGATAACCCTAAATGCAGAAAATCGTATACCAATGCCCAGCGGGCTCGCCCAATCAACGCTCTTATATATTCAACAAATGTTATATTCACGTAAATAAGGTCATGCACTGCATATGGTGAGATCCAAAGGGTGATGTATACTACGAATTGCTTCCGAGTTGTCAAACCATCAAAGGAATAACAGCCAGAAAATAAGACCAGTCATGAGTCCGTCATTTTTCATCACGATAATGCTCGGCAATATGTTGCGGCTTCGATCAAAAACTATGTGGAGAATAGGCGATGGGACTTTCTACCTCATTAACGTTGCAGTCCGGGCTTGGCAACATCTGATTACTACTTTTTTTGATCAATGCAGAGCGCTCTTACAGGAATGCGATTCAGTTCAGTAGAAGGAAATCAAAAATTGGCTTGATACGTTCTTGGTCTCGTAAAACGAGAAACTATTATGGTCCGGAATTCATAAATTACCAGAAAAATGGGAAAAGTTATAGATTCCACTGAACGATACTTTAAATAAAGGATATATGACCACGTTTTCATAATAAAACTTCACATCTTATAAAAACGCTAGAAACTTGTAAACTCAATATAATATATCTTACGTACGGCACATACGGGGAAAGATTATATTTCTTTATTTAGGCGATAGAAGACAACATCCAGATGTTCCCGAAAAACTTCTACAGGGAGTTTAGTATTGAGACAGTATATCGTGATGTTCAGATATCTCGGGACGACTACTACGGGAAGTTTCATGTTCGGACGGTAGAACATGATATCTAGGTGTCTTTAGACAACAACTACGGAAAGTTTGACGTTCGGACAGTTAGAACAGAACATCATGGTATCTCAGGAAGACTGCTATAGAAAGTTTCGTGGTTTTAGAGTAGAACTCCACGTCCAGGTATCTGAACATAAACACGAAAGTACAATATTTCGCCGTAGAAGCCGTATGTAAGATATATATATATATATATATATATATATATATATATATATATATATCATGATAATTCATAACCAAAACAAGAACAACAACAATAATAATTAGAACGTGATAAAAAAATTTTAATTATTGAAAAATGTGCTTGTATAAGATGTACTACTATTACTTACCTTGTTTCGTAACACAAAGCATAAAAATAATGAACAAAAGGAAATTAAAGTAAGCCATATTGCTGCATTCCAACTTAAATAGAATTACACGTTAAAATATCCGTAACGTCGATTAAATATATTCTTTTATGTATATATATATCTTATATTATGTGACATTGACTATAGAATTGAATAAATACAATACATTTTTTTAAAGATACATTTCAAAAACCAATTACGTTGATATCTAATATTAACCTAATTACATAAATTTTTTGTATTAAATATTTGTTATATATATGTAAACTGTTCTAGCAACTATTATATTCAGAATATGTAAAATATGTAATAATGCATAGATACTTACGATAGTTACTCTATCGAGCATTGAACTGAAAGTACGTGTCACTATAATTCGACGCGTATACACCTGTAGCACGGAATCTTTTTGTGGCGTAATAGTACTTTATTAGTACGAGTCATTGTACTGATATACTGAAATAGAGTCATTCCCTTAATACAGTGCGCTATAACATAATACATAAAAGAGATCGAAATGAAAATACCAATTGTAAGCTTTATAAAAAAAAAATAAATTATGAAATAAAAACGTTAAAAAATGTATCTGATTTAAAATAAATTTTGAAAACACATCCTATTATGTCTATCCGAGAACCGACACATTAATGTGTTTTTAATGTATGTTAAAAAGGCCTATAGCCAAAGATTGTCCGAAAATAGCCGAAATTAATAATACAAAGATTACCGGCTCTCACGTCGCTTAGAGTCAACAAGAACAACATAGGATTAACATTTCAAACCAGTTGAACATAGTAGATCTAAATATCAGGAAGATTCAGATAGCAATTTCAAATAATAACAAAACCAATAAGAAAATTAAAACTTCTGAAAATCTTTCAGTCGTTGCAACAGCTATACTTCCTCCTCGACCTAAAAGACGAATATCTTAACGAACCTAGTATCTCAGTCCAGCTCTGGCAAAGGAGAATATAGTAAGAAAAGAAAGCTAAAAAATTCACCCAAAAGAAAAGAAAAACCGACGATGAAATAATTGATAATGAGGAAATCAAACAGAAAAGGTTACCGACTGAAAATTTATTTAAAACTATTCAGGAAAAATATCCCTTAACCTTTGAAAAAAGTATTGATTTCCTTCACTCATTCTGCAGATATCAAAATCTATCGAACCTTGCTCTATAATCCACAAAAAACTTGGCAACATTAAAAGCGTTGCTGCTAAATTTATACTATGAAATAAATGACACAAGGGAAAAATAGAATTAATAGAATTATTAAAAGACTTAAAGATAGAAATAACTCTTCTACAATTAGTGACCAATGCTACTTAGCAGATGAATGAACAGAATTATAAATAAATAATAAAACATGATAATATTTTTGGGAATTCAAGAAGCATAGCATAAAGAAGAGATACAAAAAGCAATAGAACATATCGATATTTTCATATGCGTTGAATTCTGACATCTGTAACAACAAATTTCAAATTTTAGGATGTTGTGAGTTATCAAGAAGACCATATTAACAAAACATGTGGACGTATCTTTATTTTTATTCGTAACTATAGAGCGTATAAAGAAATTAATAGTATTAAAATGTCAAATAAAGCGTCAGAGTTTAGTGGACTTAATACTACAAACTATTCACCTTCATTCAATCTATATGTTACAGAGCCCCGGGTAACACAAACCTACTGGAATGGATTGAAGAAACAGAATTAATTATACATAATAACAACATAGTTACGCATTATGACGTGATCTACAAACCAAAATTGGATTGAATTTTCAATAATCACTTAGCATAGCAAATTATGACACAAGTCTTTAATGGTACCCTGGACTTTGATCATCTTCCGATTTTTGTTGATATTAATTCTCATAAAATTCTATATTTTCAAGAAACTCATAAAATTAAATCTAATTGTATTAACTAGGCAGGAGTATTATGTAATCTTGAAACAGCTTACACACAATTCTTAGCAGAGTAATTTAATACAAATTGTGCCAAACTCAAATATAGTAGCTTTATGAATATGATAAAGGAAGCCGTACTAAATAATATACCAATAAGAATAAAGGTAAGCGACAAATATCACAGAAATCAAGTTCCGTAGTGGGATGATAATGTCAGATGACTAGAAATAATAGAAAAATGGCATACAGAAAATGGCTCAAAACCTCCAATCTAAACGATTATTCAATTTTAGAAATTCAGTGCAATCGCTAACAAAACTTTCAAATATAAAAAAGATAAACTTTAAAAAAATTTGTAGAAACAATTAACGTCAAAACAAATAGTACCTATGTGTGGAATGAGGCTAAAATTTTTCAAAACCAATCGGCATTAATCTCCATCAATAGTCTTGAAAATCGGCAAATAGATAAGAAGGTTACATTAGATAAGATTTGCCCTTCATAATTTCTGGAAATCATATCATTCACCTAAGTGTCAAAACAATGAATTTCTCTCATCGAATTTTACTTTTATAAAATTGAACTTCGCACTTGAAACTAGAACAACGAAAAGCATCGCCAGGGCTAGATGGGACTGATTATTTTATTTTAAAGATGCTAACAATTAAATATAAGATATTTTCAATCAATCATACGCAGATGGCGAATTTCCAGAAGGTTAGAATAAATCGTATATATATTTTATTAAAAAAGCCGACGGTGTAAACTTTAGAAGTTACTGCAAATTGTTTGAAACTGTGCTCAAGAACAAACTGCAGTGATGGTTTGAAACTCAAAAGTTGCTACCGAAAAATCAAAGCGGATTTCGTAAAGGACATTCTTGCGCTGATCATTTGCTTAATCTCAAAATTCATATCGAATAAGCTTTCAATAAAATCAAAGAACTCCATGCAATGTTTTTAAACGTATATAGGGCATTCGATAATTCTTAGGTTGCTTTTATATTTTGATTTGTATTTTATCAATTTATATTTTGAGCTTCATAATGAAAAGACTAGTAATTTATTATTGAGAATGGCATTATTGTTTTGTTTTGCTGGTTTTTTTTTGTATTTCACAAACCACTTCTGACAAACAAATGGTTATGTACCATTCAGAATTCATCATTGTACTTTGCTCTAACGGCATGGCTGCCACATGTCCAATTATTTCGAAGAGACTGGCGATTCTTTGCTTCGAGGTGCTTCGAACATGAAGCACTTTTGTCAGATTCAGCTCGTCTTGGAAAACCCATACAGTAGAATGCTGTTTTATCTTGGGTTCATACGCATAGATCCAAGATTCGGCACCTGTGTAGATGTTATACACAGCTTTTGATGCATCAGGATTGTATTTCTTGAACACTTCTTTGCACCAATTGACACGAGCATCTTTTTGAGCTTTTGTCAAATGATGCGGGATCCACCGTGAACAAATTTTTTTAACACTTATATGGTCATGCAATGTCTTATTGATGCTCATCATACCAATGCCCAAAGATGCCTCAATCTCACGGTATGTCGTATGACGATCTTGCTTTATCATTTCACGCACAGCATCAATGTTTTCCGACACAACAACCGATTTTGGTCTACCTTTACGGAACTCGTCCTGGAGCGAACTGCGGCCACGATTAAATTCATTATGCTAGCGTTTCACAGTGGTAAAGGATGGGGCTTCATCACCAAAAGTCGAAGTAGGTTGATAGATGCACTCTTCTCTTGATAAGCCACGTTGAAAGTCGTAAAAAATCATTGCACGAAAATGTTCACGAGTTAGTTCCATTTTGTCGCTGAGACACTATTTTTAAGTCGCTGTAGATAACACATGTTATACTTTTTTTTGTTATTTAACGTCGCTCTATTTATGCGTCCATATATCGGTGTTAATCACTCGGAGGTCTAGGATGCGTTTATAATCAAAGCACATGTAAATTATTATGGCGGTGCTTGTGTAAATCGGCCGAGACCGGGATTTGAACTCGGACCACCAAATTACTAGTCTTTCGCTCTAGCGATCGAGCCATTGCTGGCCTCACACAAGTTATACTTAAATGACAAAATGTTCTGAAGAAAGTTATAGTTAAAAAAGGCTAAACTTTCAATTAGACACATCAGATAGGGCCTGCAAATACTTCAGTCAAGGCTTAAAATATAAATAGCAATCCCTTGTATAAATATATTACTTTAAAAACTTTCTCTTTACGGCTATCTAATTCAAGTTATCATATTTGTGAAGTTTTTTAACTACGAGTGACATATACATACAGATTTTACAGACCACCATATGATCTCGTGAGATTGATAGCTGAGTATGGAAGCTATTGTAAAGTTATCATAAAATAACCCCAATAAATTTGCCATTAGCAATGTTTTAACTTCCACTTAGAGCAGAAAGAGTCAAATTTCCTTGTCCTAGCTATCTTTTTTAAGATATTGAGTAACAGAAACCTATTGACATATCACACTATCATGAATTATTACTTTAGTCATCTGTCTCAATCAACGGAAAATATATCAATGTATTATACAAATGTTATTTAGATATATTAAATCCCTTACAACCATTTCTACAAAAAGATTCATTTGTTCCATATGCACATTTTTTTAAGATCCTATTAACTTCGATTCCATTTGATATTGACTTTGAAAAGCTCTTAAAACAGGCTATTGATCTTAACGGTAAAGTACAGGAAATTATAGATAATATGATGCGTATGAAATATATACATATGTTAGTCAAAATGAGGAAACAGATAATGCAGGCACTGCATGTTACAATCCTTTGAACAATTTGGAGTCACAAAAAAAAAAAAATAAATTCATACTCATCGATTTTTACTATGGAAATAACTGCTATTCTAGATGCCATGACTTTAGCTCTCGAGCACACACATCGAAATGTCTTTATTTGTACAGACATTCTTCCGGTTCTTCAAAGTTTACAAAAAATTCCAAATATTATAACTAAAAATTCGTATATAATAGAAATTTTAAAAAATATTTAAAAATTCGAGAAGAAAAAAAATATAATTGCCATATTAAATTTTTTTCAATTCCCTCTCACCACAGGAATAATGGGAAACTAATTCACGGACTTGCGAGCTTTTTTATGGAATCAAGCGTATACAAAGGAAAAAATTACTTTGATAATTATTATATAGATAATAAAAAGCCATGGTTCAATAATTGAGAAAATATATCACGCCAACTGTCGTTATCAATCGCTGAAGATCGAATCACTACAATCTGACTGCCTCCCTGGCTTGTGTAAATATTATTAAGGATCCTATGTGTCAACGTCAAGAAAGGATCGAAGACGTCGATCACGTTATTTGGACTTGTAACTTATTAGATCATAAGAGACCAGGCATGATAAAAGCGCTTACCAGATTAAAAATCACAATGCCTATTAAAATGTCAGATCTATTTGCGCAACCAAACATATCAGCATATAAATTTGTATTTAACTTCCTATCTGAATGTCAAATTACTGTATAAAAGAAAACTGTAAATTATTGTACCCTAATATATTTTTTTTGTATCTTATATAAAGCTAATAAATCCCAATAGGGATCTCAAGGCTAAATAAAAAAACAGCCAGATCAAAATAGCAATCTAAAAATATACGACACGTGTAAAAAACAACGCGATGATTTTATTAAAAGAAGATGAGTTACGTTCTTTGCATTAACGTCTAGACCGAGTAGTTTGTATATTTCCAAGGTGCAGCAGAATGGTCAGGGTAATAAAAGTGAGATTTCATTCTGATGTGTGTATAAACGTGCCGTTGTGCGAGTAGTCTTACTATTAATGGAACAATAATAAAATAATTTTGAATTCAATTAATTTTTAAACACATAACTCCATGGCATGCTTTTTATTTTTAGATTTTGTTGAATAAATTGTAAATTACTAATCAATGTATATCTATAATATTATAATTCCCGGTGAAATAAATATATGTATAAAATGAATTACCGAATTGCGATGACCTGAATAAGTAGGATAACTGAGATGTAAACTTGGGGAATTCATATAATCACTACGAACGATACCTGACGCTCCTTTACGTTTACATCTAATTATCCGGTCGACATATTTAAGAAAACCTATCTCGCATAATATACCTGTCAACATGTAATTTTCAGTATTTCTATGGTCTCACTGTCAGAGGTTAACTTTATCTAAAATCGACTTTTTTCCATTTTTTTTATTCTCAAAAGTTTTCGCTACTTTTTAAATAAGTCTCTTTTCGACTATTGTTATTTTTCGATTCCATTGGCAGTTTTCGAATAAGAGTATTAAAGTCAAACTCACCCACGCGATTGTCGTAGCGGATAAAAATCTCGACGAATCGACAGCGTAAAGAACGTCGTCGGCAACGGGGGGGGGGAGTTCAAAGTCTCTGTCGCGTTCTCCTTAACCCCTTCTTCTTTCATTCTATCTCTCTTTTTCTTTCTCCCCCTCTTACCCTTCTTATTTCGCGCATGGATTCTGCGGTAAACCGGTTATTCGTATTTTGGCCGCGTACGTTTGCGCGCACTCGCTATTTACGGGGCTCAGTTCCTGTTGTAATGAATAACGAGTCTCTTTTAGGCACTTCTTTTTGAGTCACTAGTGTAGAAATAACTATGTAACTTGAAAATTCGATAATGTATGCTTTGATCTGTAAACAAATACTTTTTACACTGAAGGAAAAAAGAACTAGTGTTTCAAAAATTGAAATACTTTGATAGATCTAAGTTGCTGATCCCAGTAGAATATGAAACTTTTAAAGTATAAGCTCTGATTGATCTTGTTTTGGTCGAGTGTACGTTTTTGATGATTTATGAAGAAACTATAGTCAAATTTATGTAGTCCCAACGAAGACTAAAACGATCCACAATTATTTAATATTGAACATCTGGCATAATACGTGATTTTGCGAAAGGGAATTAAGCTGTGCTACTTTTCGCAAAGATATTATGTTACTTTATGTAGAGATGTACGTATTTATAGTTTTAATTATAGCTATGAGTATAGCTACAGTATATAGCTTAGTTCGGTCTAGAGAGAGAGAGAGAGAGAGAGAGAGAAGAGGTTGGGAGGGAGGGACGGAGAAGCGAATGAACGGAAAAATATTTATTTCACAAATAGAGTAGAATCCTAAAATATTTATAAATATATTCATACATACGTAAAACTAAATAAATAAGTATAAAGAATGATTCATAACTAGTGCCAATTTTAAAGTCTATGATATTTATAAAATTTTACAGACTAGATTAATTATTAATGAAAAAGAACGAAGTAGAGAGAGAGAGAGAGAGAGAGAGAGAGAGAGAGAGAGAGGGTGGCAGAGATAATCAGGGATAAGGATGCTTGAGAAATTACGAGAATGAAATATCTGTCAAGTTTCTCTCCCGAGACAATTACCTTTTTACGGTACAACGCCTCTCCATTTATAGTTATGAATTTTATCGTCCGTGATAACTAGTTAATTTACTTTGTGCTCGAAAGTCTGAGAACACTTTTTTACAACGAATTTTAAATAATATTAATAATAATGATGATGATGGTAAAACTATAGGTACTATCTTATTTGTAGAAAAAACATTCTTACTAAAATAATAAAAAAATTTGGATTAAAAATTTTAAAAAATTAAACAAATTTGCAAGAAAATTCTTGTACATTTGACAGTTTGTGGCAAATGACAAAAGCTCGAAAAGTCGAGAATTAAAAATTTGCCAAATTCGGTCGATCGAAATCAATTCCTATAAAGAAAATCAATTTCATGCGATTTTTCTGCGCTATTTCTACAATGTAATTGAAGAAAAATGTAAAGGTGGTCTTGGTTGAGCGTTAGCAATAGATCACTATTTGTATATCTGAAACAAAGAAATTTATAGCTGTGAGTTCAACGATTAAGGAATTGTTTGATAAAAAAGATTTGCGAAAAGTACTTATGACTTCTATATTATCATGTTTTCAACGTTAACATTGTTTCGATTACGAATTGTATAAAAAATACGTGATTTTCAGTTTCAATTTACGATTCCGTAGAATGACGCAGAAAAATCGTTGAGTATTGCATTTTTCCCGACTTTATATTTACTTTATTATTTTCAAACTACTTTGTATAATTTCAAGATTATATTTAATTCGTTTTAATAATTCACTCATATTTTTATAAACATTAAATTGTTCTAATGTAAATAATATAAATATGCGAATATGGATCCTAAAATACGATGAAAACGATTCAAAAATTAATTTAATTTATAGACGATTGAAAATATTGCTCTAAAATCCTTTATTAATATTGGTCTGTAAAAATTTTGTAAGACCTGATAAATAATTCTGTAAAATATTTACACAAAAAAAGGAGACAATATCCATTTTTCGCATATCCAAGAGATTCTAAATGTCTGTTAAAACGTTTTCCTTTCCAACATTTTTTCAAGATGTTTTACATTTCAAATATTTGACAATTATATAGTTTTCGCGCGTTCTTCTTTCGCTAAAACAAACAGTTTTATTCAGAATTAACAGCTGCGCAATAAAACTGAGATGCCACGCTTATGATACCAAAAAATATTAAATAAATAATGTCCTTGTCACGGTCAAGTTCGCGCGTGAATTACTTCGAAAAACAAATTGAAAAATGGTGTACAATCGAGAGGGAAAAAAATACCTTTGCGCAAGCCAGGCGTGCATGAGCTCGCAATGGCTTCGTCTCCTGTTGTCTCTCTCTCTCTCTCTCTCTCTCTCTCTCTCTCTCTCTCTCTCTCGTGGTTATGAGAGCAGAAAGCACATGCGTATATGGTAGCACTATTAACAGAAGAAGAGCGCCGACACTTCGCTTCTCTTTGAGCGTGTGTGTATAATGTACATATATATACACACATTTTTACACACACGCTAACGAAATTTTAACGAGATGCTGGTACAAACAGGCAAGCGCCAAATTGGCACTAATTGGTGAATATTATTATTGGGCGCAGGACGAAACGACTGCTTCTAAATGTTTCTGGTTAGTGTTATGGCATCCTACTGTGGTCTGGAAAAAGCAAATTCGTAAAAAGCTAATTCATGAAGTCTAATGAGACATAGTAATTTTGTAAAGAATATCGATTTTTCAACTATTCTAGTAAGATATTAATAATAATTATTATTATCGATTGTAGATGTACTTGTTACATGTTTCTATTGAAAATTAGAATACTTCCTACTTTGAATTCTAGACTGTGATAGTCTCAAAAAAAAATTTATTTTAAAAGAAATGTTGAAATCACATGTAAATATAAAATGTTTGACTCAGAACAATAATTAGACTTTATTTGGTGATAAAAATTATATTATTGTTAAAGTAACTTTACTCCTATTTATATAGAATGCAATCAAGCTCCTATATGCCGTTTTCAAATATATGTAATAATAGCGTGGCTGAATATACGTATATGGATTTCGCATTTCCGGCAGCTGAGACTGCAATTGGAGTCTTTCTCCCATGTATACGATTATAAAATTTGTCCAATAAGCGCGCTCGCGTGTGTAGACGCGTTTACGTCACGAGTTCGTCAACCCTATGTATAAAAAGGCTTACTTCAAACTTGATTCGGACGTATTTTCAAAACCGTGCGTTTCTATTGAGTTACTTGATAACGTTGAATTTCTCCCAATGAAAGTAACTTCGACTTTTTATTCTAATCTGGCTATTATTTCAGGCGTAATTCGTGCATAAATCCAAATTTCCGAAAGTAGTTCCGCGAGTCGAATGATAAAGAACAGAAAAAAATTATTTCAGATGTTCGCAATTTTACTAATGCGAAAACATACTGGAATAATGAGAAAAATAAAATATACGTATATAAATTTTTAATAGAATTTTTATTAAAGATTAGCGTATAAGTATTGGTAAGTCTTAAAAAAATTACTGTAAAATTTATGATGAGCCAAGTACATTTTTCGGTTAGTAGAAAATTTTTTTAAATATTAATGAAACATGTCTCTCAGTGTATTGTGTTTATTTCCCATTCTAGTAATTCGAAAAATAGTTTATTTCAGGAATAATATATTATAATTGTCTTGGACGACCGAAAATAATTTCTAAAAAAAGTCTTTATCTTCGATAAAACGATATTCTCACATATCCGAAAGAAACATTAGGATCAAATTTAAACGTAAAAACAGTTTTTACCGCGTCGTTTGGCTAAACCGATCGGCGTCTAATTCCGGGCATAAATTATTCATTCATTAAATTATTTTTATTGTTGTAACAAGAAAAAAAAACTTCTACCAGTATCACCGGATTAATGAAGGAAAAGTGAGCAATTAACAGAAAAAATGTAGAGTTGATGCACCTGCGATCACGATGTCTCGTATTAAAACTATTCTAAATAAACTGATAAATTTCTCTCCGAGGCCTACGATGGCTCGATCGTTAGAGCGAAGGACTAGTAACTCGGTGATCCGAGTTCAAATCCCGGTCTCAGACGATTGAGACAGGTACCGCTGTAATAATTTACATGTGCTTTGTTTACAAACACATTGTAGACCTTCGTCGCTAATTAGCACCTGTATTTGGAAGCATAAATAGAGCGACGTTAAATAACATAAAAAAAAAAATTTCTCTCCGTACTGTCGAAACAATCAATCGGATGATTTAAGAAAAAGTAGAGAACAGACGCTCGAAGTTAACAGACTCAAATAAGAATCAATAAATAAATAAATTACTAAACTAAGTACTTAAAGGCAGCTAGCGTACGACTAATTTTTAAAAAGTTGAACCACGCAAATAATTGAAAATTTCTCCTTGGAGAAACGCAATTTATGTACCATAGACTTTTATGGATAGTTGTCTAATAATTTTAAAAGCTTAATTACAATTCTCAATAAATTTCTTTCAAAAATTATTGTGTGTGTTTGTTTTCATTCATTCATGATTGAATTAAAATTAATTTTATCGTTCAACCAAAGATAATTTTAGCAATTTAATTAAGTTTGATATTCAAATGCCTGATCAGTCATCCTGTTGTACACAGCTTGACAACAGATGTCGCTTAAGGATTTAACATCTACGGTTTTTTACTATAAATAGTATCATTGTGTTTTTATTTCTACTGAGTTGATATAATTATCATGTGATTTTTTTTACAATTTATTTTCTATTTATTCTAATAAAATTTTGAAGTTCATAGCGTATATAAACTGACAAACAGAAATTTCGCATACGAGAATTCGTTTTACACGAGCACCTGCAATAAACATTTTAGCCGCGCAAGTTACTATAAAAAGAATTTTTCATCAGCATTTATTGCAACAAGGTTCACTTTATGCCTATTGTTTCCAAGTACCTCTAGCACGGAGAATATCGAAATACACTCCGTGAAACTTTAAAAACAGAAAAAACCATTTATATACAATACATGTCATATATGTATATACATAGGCCCTTGTTAAGTCGGGTATTCAGTCGGTATCTCTCTCTCTCTCTCTCTCTCTCTCTCTCTCTCTCTCTCTCTCTCTCTCTCTCTCTCTCTCTCTCTATCTCCACTTCCTTAGCCCCTTCACCTCCTCGTCGTATCGAATTGGACTTCCCCTCTGCCCTTGACCTTGAAAGGATATATGCACCCAGCCATATCTCCTCCAACAGGCACTGTCGCGCATATATGTACACCACGCACCGAATCACGTGTACATTAAGGTTCTATAAAATCCATGTCAGAGAATGAGTGAGAGGGAGGGAGAGAGAGAGAGAGAGAGAGAGAGAGAGAGAGAGAGAGAGAGAAGAGAGAAAGAGAGAAAGATACTCGGATCAGAAGCATCCAGGAATTTCCTTCAAGCGTGCACGAATCCGAGACACCGGGAGCCTATAATGGCGCAAGCGACAGGGAGAGAGAAGAAAAGAGCGGGAGGGAGGGAGGGAGCGCGAGTGAGATAGAGAGAGAGAGAGAGAGAGAGAGAGAGAGAGAGAGCAAAGCAGAGCTGCAGAGTTACACGCCGAGCCTTCTTGCTTTGGCCTTCTGCACTTACGCGTCGTGGATTCCAAGCGAATGCGAGTGCTAAAGTATGAGGACGAAAGAGGAGAAGGAGATAGTATGCTCTATTTTTAATTCTGCTAAAGCGGATAATTGTCGGATAATCTGTAACTTAACATCAATCGAATTAATGGAAATAAATAAGTCATGAGGTATTCGCTTGGTATATTTTAAAAAACTAGATCCTATTGGCGATATATAGGAGATATATTAGATACTATTGTTCATATGGAGCGTTTGCATATTTTTAAATTTGGATAACTTGTATGATAAAAATTAGATTAAAACTATTCTCATATTGGACTCAGAAATCTAAGGAATGTTATTATGCTGATAATATGGTAAAAGACTACCAGAGGTCGTGTCAACGATTTTACTTCCCAACAGTAATCCATCGAATATTAATTCATCAAAAAAGGAAATTAATTAATTACGTCATTTGATACATAAAACATATTTATATAATTTGATTTGCATTAATTAAATATATGAAAAAAATTTTTTAGCAAAAATTGAAACTTTTTATATTATAGAAATTTCATATTACACGTATATAATTTCACCGAGAAAAAACAGTTTAAAAGGGTCCAAAAAGTAAATAGTTTCACATTGTTACATGAAAATTCCGTATAAGACACAAAAAAATTATTCAAAATAGTTTTCAAAAATAATATAATATTTGTGAAAGTTTGTATAAGAATCGCTACTTCAAAGTCGGTAGTTAGAAAATTCTATTCTCTTTCGGTCATGAATACCAAATTAAATATATTGAACAAGAAGATCCTCGAATTTCAGCTTATTTAATTGATTCTGTTTCGTTGGAATACTATGGCCAGTCCATTTGGATTTTGTACATATTGTCCATTACAGATTCAAATCATATGAATGTAATTAAGTCTTAAACTCCTCAAGTTATAGATAAGAATGTCAACTTTATTATAGACAAATTAAGATTTCAATGTAATTTTTACGAAATATTTAAAATGCTTTTTGGTATTTTGTAATTGAAAATTTGGTGTGCCACTTAATTTTATCATCTTATATTCTTCCATAAACTAATATACAGCAAAAATTAAACGTAACAGCACGAAAAAAGCCAGATCGTGTTATTTTCCCTATCTAAACTAAAAAAAAATCTAAACTGTCAAATTCGAATTTAATGCCACGGGAAGTGGTAACAATTATTTTCTTCAGAGACGATTTAAACCTTCTTACGTAATACACATATAAGGCCAGTCCTTGGACACGGATTCTTTGAGACGAGTCAACAGTGTCACCTTCGCAAAAATCTCACGACGCTGACTCTTATAACTATATATAATACGTGTATACATGTATTACACGGACTAGAAGAACTTGTTAACCGTAAAAGAATCCGCGCGCGACAGATGGCGCATCGGCAAGGCGCACGCGCTCACCGGAATTAGGTATGGAAATAAGGCGCCTAATAAACAAAACAAAAAAAAACCTCTCCGACGGCTCGTCGTTTTCTCCGCGGCGCTCGAGAAAGACGGCCGAGACAAAAAAAAAAAAAAGAAAACAAAACGGGCGACAAAAAATAATGGAGGAAAAATAGCGCCTCTAACGCGTCGACGCGTTCTATCGCGCGGTCTCGAGGTCGCGCGTAGTCGCGCCCGTCGCTGAATTTTGGATTCGCTTCTCTCATTCCCTCTCCGTCTCTCATTGTAACTATATACGCGTTCCCCACGTATATATATACACACATTGTGGATAATCGTTTCACTTAACAGGCATCAAGAGGTTTTTTATGCGTATATGTACGTATATATATATATATATATATATATATATATATATATATATATATATATATTCCAACACGAATAACAACGCGAGCGTCCGACTGTACCTTAGTGTATTTCATATAATGTGTTTGTTGGAGAAAAATGTGATGTAATAAAAATCCAGCGACTGGAAAAACTCTCGAGCGACAGAGCAAGCGTGTCAGTTCATCGCGCGTGTTCGCTTTAGCCAGTCCGTAATCTCGCGATGTTTCGGTGTGTGGCTTTCCTTGTTTGACTCGAGCATTCTCGCCGTTACGTGCAATAGTTGATTCTCGACAGGCGTTGTATTTAGAATGTACGGCGCGTTGATTAGAGGACGGAAAAAGGTACTTGTGAACTCGCTCCGTGCGAAAAGGGGCGTATAAACATTTTTTTTTCTTCATTTCATTGATTCATCCAGGCCTTACTCGTATAATAAAGATTCGAAACGCGCGCGCGCGCGTGTGTGTGTGTGCTCGATCCTCGATTCGACCGGTATTTGAGTTTATGGTTCGTTGGAGTTTACATTGTGCACGGCGATCGGTGCGCGGTGGATTTTTGTACATATATATATATGTGTATATACACTGGAAAACCTTGGACTATGGCGAAGCAATTGGTAATTAGACCAGTACGCAATTACAGCGATTAATCAATTGTATATATAGAACTTATATGCAGAGAGCTTTTTTTTTTACCAAGAAGTACTCGTACACGAGATCTATATCTAATACTGCTGTTTATTTTGAATTATTTTAATGACACGACCAATGACTTTTAAATCGCTCGTTTTACTCGTGGTAATGATTGAAAATTTATTTTGTATTTCAATTAATGATCTTGTAGATTATACCGTTATAGAAAATCAGGTTCAAGGCAATGTGATCATATATCGGTAATTACTATAAAGGATTAGCGTACATTATATAAAATAAATAAATAAATTCTATTTCATTTCTTCTAAGTGAGAAAAAAGCGAGAAACTTTAGACCCAGTATATGACTACACTTATTGTTTTCAATCGAACTTCAAACTCGATCGAACTGGATAAAATAAAATTAAATCCCGGAAGACTGTAACAAATCTACCTTTCGCACGTATAGAGGCTAATAACTGTCATCCTCAAGTAAATACTTCAGAGAATACCGCCGATACATTCTAAAGATAAATTACCACACGTTTAAACGTGCAGCATTTTTCCGTTAATTGACTTGTATTTTTATCTGTAGAAGCTATAAGATATGGTAGTTATAAAGATGTTTTGATTTTACATTCTCAATGAGATCTTTATTGTATTCTTTTTAAAAGTATAATTTCATTAAAAATGTGCGGTTTATTGAAGAAAAATTCTATACCAATAAAAAAATGTTCTGAATTTCATGAAGTAATTTAAGAGAGAGAGAGAGAGAGAGAGAGAGAGAGTGTATGTGTGCGCGCGTGTGTGTGTGTATGTGTGTGATAATTGAATGAACATAAATTATTGTACTCTTTTAACAAATTTTAAATTTATAAAATTAAAAGAAAAATTTCTTAACAATATGTTCAAAAATTATAATAAGCATTTCATTATTTGTAAGAGGTATTTCATAATTTTCAATCGAAAATATTTTTGCTCTGGTAATAACGTTAAATTAAAGTTTTTAAAATTATTGCTTTACTTTAAAAAATACTTCTTATTAGCCTCAAAAAGAGGAATAGGAGACAATCATTGCTTTGATATCGAAACGACTAGATATATATATATATATATATATATATATATATATATATATATATATATTTGTATATACGTGGATGTAAAAAAAACTGATGCGGATATAAATAAATGTCAAAGCACAAACAAGAATGACGGTACGGATACAAAGGATAGAAAGACCCGCACCTGTTGTAATTGAAATTCTGCACCGGACACTCTTGCAGAGACTTCTGCATGTATAATAGTTTCGTAATCATATATATATATATACAAAGTTATTCAAGTACTGTCGCTGTCTCGCACCTTGCATCAAAATTATATTACATACGTGTCTGCGAAAATCTAGACAAGCTCTGAAAAAAATCCATTTCGTTCAATTCAAACGAGAGTCGGGTTTGAAATGAAGAGACTTTATTAATTCAAAAAGACATACACATTTAAATTGAGAGCGTGCGATCACGGAACTATATTTTATTTACGGTACGATCGAGTAGCTAATCGTTATGTTTGATGTGACGACGATAATACTATAGTTAATCACCGAAAGAAATCGGAGATATGCAATTCGCATTGTGATAAATTATTAATGAGTGTAAAGGGTGTGCTATATATGTTGGTTGTACATTTATTTACTTTTAATTTTTTTTCATGAGATTCCTAAAAAAATGACTATTACATAATAACTATATTATACATTTTTTAAAATTTTGTTAAATTATTTGGTAAAATAATTTCGAGAGCATTCCTTATATTAAATATCGTTTTCTGAATTTTACAAGGAAACTGCGATCAATTATATAGTTGTAAGTACTCTTTTGTACAAAAAAGCATACGTATAAATATGATATTTTTATTTATTTATACCAATTATTGAAGATTCTTTTATATTAGATTTTTACACGTTTATCAACATTCAAACCTACAATACTAATTCGTATTAATTATGTATATAAAAAACCGATAAAGAATCAGCTAACCGGGTACAGATTCAAATTTTTTTTTTATAAAGAATCGATACGGCGAGTCTTAACGTCCATTCAGGATGCAAGCATTTATATGCTTATACTTTTGCATTGCATAGAAAATGCACTTGTAAGTTTGGTTTAATAACGTTGTTGAACGTGTGCTTCCAAAAGAAAAAAAATCAGAATTTCTATTCTAATCTATAAATACCATTTAATACAGGTGAACCAATAACGAGCAGTGATGCTATGTTATAGTGTTGAGATATTGAAATGATCACATAGCCTAGAGCATTAGAATTTTATAGAATGGTTAGAAAATAAAAACAGAACAAAAAAGAAATATGTTTTCACACATTTCTACAAATAAGACTTTTATAGTTATCTTTCAATGAAAAGCAACTTTTTATAAGGTTTATATCCAGTGAAATAAGTAAAATAAAATAACGAAATCTTCATAATTTAATTAAAAAATGTTTGAGTTAATCATCAAAGTTATTACCATAAGAGCCAATACGCGCATATTCCAAAGTTTTGGAATCTTTTTATTTTACTTTTTTTTAATAGCTTTTAGAATCAGATTCAAAAATAGTAGCTTTCGGGCTCGCCCACGGAATAGAAGTAAATATAATATTTAGATATTATAAATTCAAATTTCTAAGTTAATACACATTGGAACAATAAAGATAAAAATTAGCACTAACCGTTGTGTCGCATTTGTTATACGACAAAAGAGTTTTATAACAATATAATTTAGGTCAATGGATTGAATTTTAATACTTAGACAGAAAAATTTTCTTAAGGAATTGAACTTTATCTTAAAAATTCATAAACTATTTTTATACTAAAATATCATGGTTTCCTTAATTACTTTATTTAAAACAATATTATAGCCGCAACATAATAGCTATAAAAGCAAACAATTTTTATAAAAATTAAAATAAAAAGCAGTGCTTATAATTTAGTATATGATAAGGAAAGCTTTTAGTGCTGATGGAGTTAATAGGTATTTTTGTTAAAAATTATAAGAGACTGTCGAAGTTAATTTTAACCTGGAGAAAAAATGATCCGTTTTAATAATATTACAAATAAACAGTTCAATTTCGCTTATGAAATTTTCAAATCATTCGAGTATATGTAAATAAGGAGCATGGTTAACTAAAATTTATAATAACTCATTTACATCTAATTTATTTTTTAAAATAGAACATTTTTTGCTCGATCGGTAAAATTTGAGTTTGACAGACGCTTTGCTTATATTATGTTCCAAATTGCACTTTAGGGGTTACTCCACTGAAGCGGTGTAAATTTTGGAATTGGTTTTATCTCGATAAAAGTTTTTTTTAATAATACTGAAGATCTAAATAAATATTTGTGTTAATATGATTTAGGCAAAAATAACAGCTTTCGAACATTTCTTCTCTGCCTATCTTTTTTAAGAGGCCCACGGTCGGAGATCAAGCTGCTTCAGTTTAGTTCTAGAACCAAAAGCTAAAGTTGTATCAACTCGACAGTTAATAATAACAGGTGTACATAAAAGTTTTTTGACATAATAATTTTTTGCAAATAAATGAAAAATTTTCAATTTCAGAAATAAAATCGCCGTAAGCTTAGTTTAAGTTAAAAAAAATCCTATACATGCATCGATGGAAAAAGCAATTCCAAATATAAACTTTTCAAGCAAAAATAATTTTTTGGAAGTTTTGGAAAACCTTAGAGTGCAGTAACCCTTAATGAAAATTTGATAGAAATCATATATAGCATGACATAAAGCGTCAGTTAAGTCAATCAACTTACTATACGTTTTAATCTTAACAACAGCAAAAAATTTGTCTCAATTTCAGTAGACGAGAAAAATGAAAACAAAATCGCAGGAAACGCTGATCCAAAGCCAAGGAAAACATCAGCGCACGCGTCAGTAGCGAAAAAGGCCCTTGATTTCGAACCAAGGCGACGACGGAAGATCCGCCGCCGTGGCTTCATAATAGATAAGACGAGAAGAAGGTGCCTATTATGCGCGCGCGTTAGATAAGAAGTCTCGAGTATATAATGTATACTGCGGCAGGGTGAAAGTGAAAGAAAATGATCGCGGTCTCTATAGAATAGCGGTCAGTTCCCGCGCAGTCGCCCATATGTATATTACAATGTACCTAAGCCGCCAAAGAACGAGAAGGTGAGCGCGATATATATATATATATATATATATATAACGTCGACGCGCGGAACCGTCCGTAACCGCGTCACGCGAGTGAGGAGCGCGAAAGAGAAAGAGCGAGCGAGGAAGCCTGTCGCGGGCGAAAGAGAGTTCACGCGAGGTCACGCAGGTTGTATAAGCGACGCTCGCGCGCTCAGCGCTTACGGAGCCGTATACGTACATGCACACGCGTGTATACGGCATATATTTTTAGAACCGCGCGGGGTATTGTACGACAGAGACAGAAAGGGGGGGGTGGAAAGGGATAAGTGGTCCGGGCACGCGACGAGGATGTTCTCGAGAAATCGGTTCTCCGGCCGAAAGGGCGGCCGGCTATTCGGCAAGAAGAACGAGAACAGCAAGAGACACCAGACGAGGCTCTGGATGATCGCGAACAAGAGGAGGAACGAGGATCAGTACAAACCCGAGCACGGGCAGCAGGCCGCGGAACCAAGGTGAATAATGAGTTCTTTTTTCTCGAATATCCCGAGGAGCCGTATATTATCTGCTTACTGGATAGTTTAGTTGCAGCCTTGTTAATTAATGCTTATTGATATAGTTGCTATAATTTTTATATAGAAAAAAAAATATTTTAAATCTTTAGAAAGAACTTGCTATGAAATTTCAAGTGCTATACAAATTCGATCTCTAATTCTTTTACAACAATTTCCTTGCTCCATCGTGAGAAATGTTAATTTATTGCAACAGAGATGAAACAACGTCTTTTGATTCACTGTCCGTTTCTTTCGAAAAAGGCAATGATTCATCATCTCCTTTCCAAAAAATCAAATAAACTACCTACTACTTACTCACCTTCTTATTTTGCATTAGGCTGTACTTTAATTGAATGTTCTTGAAATCGTGAAGGTTTCATGACCTCGTTTGAAACAGTTTCTTAGTAACTTATTTAGAATTTATTAGCTACCAATTTAAACCACATTTATATAATTGATGATACATTGTTTCTATTTTTTTTTACATTCGACACTAGTCATCAGTAAATTAAAATGTTCGAAATTGCATAGAATGCCTTTTTAATATAAAATCTTGTGCAGTCAAGAGAACTGATAATCCTATTGTTTAGTTCAGAGCTTTACTAAAGTTTAGAAAAGAATATGTATGTGGAGTAACCTTTAAGAAACAAGCGTTCCTAGGGCAAATCAATAATTGATGACACTATACGGTTTTCTGATCATCATAGGAATTCTCGAGAACTAAATTAAAGGAATCCTCTCTGGTGCTAGGAAACTCTTTATATGATAGGAACTATACACTACATTCCAGAGATGCTGCAGATTTTATACACCCCGGCCCAGAATTCCAAAATAAATTATCCTAATATTTTCTCTGTGTATTTTATACTCAATGGTAGAAAAAAGTATGAATATATTATTCAAGTCAGGTGCCGAGATGTTTTTAATTGTCCACGCGATACAGTCAAGAAAATGTTCAAAATGAGTATGTCTAAACTGAAGTGGATAATTCTTTACTTATAAGCGTATAAAGGATTACTATACATACTGTGACAGGTCCAAAACTAGTTGTAAGCTATAGTAACAGTTGTCCAAACATTTGTAAGACAATTGATATCGTATAGTTTGTGCTCCATGAATTGTGACTAAGTTATAATCTACATTACTTAGAGATATGGCATTATAGAGGTTCTACATTATTTATATACAAGTAATTGTCGATTTATATTCAATCCAATTATGCTTAGAACGAAGTATGTTTATTAACAAAGTAAGAAATCTTTAGTGCATGCACTACTTATATGCTGTGATTAATTCTATTGCATAAACCAATAGAATTTGGCCCAAAAGAACCTCTTAGATCTCTTCAACGCTGACTGAGTCTTGACCCATCCCCATATCGGGAATGACTGATATATAATAATATAATTTCGTTGAATTCGTTTCTTCTATTTAAAGATAAATCTAATGGTGCATATGTTCTATATGGAAATCGTCAGTTTTTTGCTTTTCTAAGTAAAAATGATATTAGTAAAATGACATTACACCAGGTTATTAATAATACAATACAAAACTAAGAAAAATAAATTTTAATTTATCTAAGAGAGTTCAATTATATAATATTAGAAAACAATGGTCTAAAATATATGGTACAAGATTGGTATATTAAAAAACTTCATCTTATCAAACATTATTATTATCTCCTTTTTTTGGTTATTAAGTAGAGTTGCTAATAATAATAAAATCTTGGAACCTTCAAGCAATTATAGTATGCATTTATACCTGATAACTCTAATGATATAAGTGCAGATTATATCATTGATAGTAAACAGACGGAGCTGCTAATGATATTAAATTAAAATCTAGAGAAATACACGATGAGTGAACTAGAAATATAGAAATAATTTGAAGTCATTTGAAATCTTAATCCATTGAACTTCTGTTCTTCAAACGAATAGTTCCTGATTAAATATAATTCTATAGATATCAGCAGAAAAATTTTAAGTTCACTTAATACAATACTGACACAATATTGTCAACATTGATCTAATGGTCCAATAGAATGAATATTTTATTATATTCAGTAAGATTATCTAACTTCACAATATTTAATGAAAAACAAAATTTGGAGGTTCTTAACGATTCTTTACGATTTTAAAAATTATATAAATTTCATCTATAAAATGTCAAATTCGTATTTTGTTTCATTAATCTGTTAATTAAAATCTGGATTTAAATGAGAATTTTTTACATATATTTTTCGTTAAAAAAAAAAACTAAAATTTATTAAAATAAACATCAAAATTTTTCATTGTACAGTAAATCTAAAAATTAAAAATTATTTATTTTTATTTTTTATTTTAATGGAAACTATCGAAGTGTCATAGAATCTGGACTTTCTCAGCCAATACAACAATATAATAGTACAGAATGAAAATTCAAATTGTAGTTAGAGATCCCAGAATAAAAATTTACACATAGTAAATTTATTCAACAAAAACTTTAAAAGATATTTTCGATCTACATATAAATATTTTTATATAATATTATTTTTTTTAGTCTTGGTGTTGAATGAGTCTAAAATGCCTTATTCCGTATGTACTAGTAAATAATTACTAAATAAGATTACCGTAAATTTAAATTAATTGATGAATCGAGAAAAATGTACAGGAAAATGAGACAACCATAAAATTTTCATTTATCTATTATTCATAAGCGTCAGTAGTAGTAATAACGATTATGTGTCCGTCATAATTCTTCTTAATTATTGTAAATGTTAATTTTTAATTTATTTTTTAATATAATATATAATATTTGAGTATATTACTATTGCAAGTTTTATAGATTTTTCTGTCAATATTCAGTTAAAGGTGACGTTTTCGTAATATTTTTCAATATATATGAAGTTTCTAATGAATCTGTAAATCATGACTTAGTATATTATTTAAAATATTGCATAGTATATTTCTTAATATATAATTGTGTAAAAATAGAGTCAAATTATTCGAAGCTGTATTTTTTATTCTCAAAAAATAAGAAAATTACATTATATACTTTTTACAAAATTTTCTTCTGTTATGCAATTACAGAAATAATTAAATATTTCATAAAATAATTTAACATGCAGAAAGTTTCTGAACTATTACAAGTAAACCTTCAAGTTTATGCAATGAAATAATATAATATAGAAGGCCGAGCTGAAGCCTTCATTTACGTTGTAATAATTTGTTTAAAAATCATTACCTCTCATACTAATTAAGCTTTTTTATGATATTTTAGAAATAACTGAGACAGTATAAGCTATAAAATAGAATATTAAACTAAAGAAAACTATAAAATTATTCTATATAGAAGAAGAGAAAAGGCAGCGTTTCGACTTCTGATGTGAGGGAATACAAATCAGGCCTTGACCCATCGGGGCAGTTGATCTGCAATTTGATGGGAACATCAGGCGCTCAGAGAGAGAGAGAGAGAGAGAGAGAGAGAGAGAGAGAGAGAGAGAGAGTAGGAGGGTGGGAGGGGAAGAAAAAGAACTAAAACGATACTAATAAACGATTATTGGTCGGTTAATGGGCGTCATCCGCACGACCGACAATATGCGATGTCAAAAATGTATGCGCCTATTATATGTATTGAGTGTATATATACGAATATAAGTACAAATTACAAACCCTTGGATATTGTAATACGTCAACCGTAATGATAGGGCGTGATTTTCGAGAACCTCGGTGGGAGGGGTTCTATGTGTGAAGGGTACTCACGTAGTTAAGTTGTTTTCAGAGTCAGTCTTACTTAGTTCTGCTGTGGTGAATATTGAAGAGCTCAAAAGATCCAAACCATAAAATTATTATCTCCATCACCTCGATGGCTATATATGAACGCTAATATTATCACGATGTGGTATGTGATCATAGAACCGAATGCTTAATTATTTTATATCATCATTATCTAATTAAGGGCTTGCAACGTTTACAAGGAAAGAGGAAAGTGAGTTTTGTGTAATCTTGAATATTAGTTTGACGTATCATATTTATGTAGATATAAATTCTAAATCGATAACCTCTAAACATTGTCTATATAATAATTATTATAATAATATAATAATAAGAGTTAAGCTCTTTCATTCTCACTTGAGCTCTCACCAGTTCTCTTTGGTTCTCACCGGGCTGTCACTAAGCTATAAATGATTTTTTCCAGATTTCAGTTAAGCTCTCACCAGTTTTCTTTGATTTTCAGTTCTCTTGTTCTCTTTAGAATTGAATAGTCGTTCGATCTATATTATATTGGATTGGTTACAAGTCATAAATACATAACTACAATATACTTATATTGACTTTCGCTACTCTTTTAGCTTTGTACTCATTTTATCTCAGCTATTTGCTGTTAGACTCTCTCTCTCTCTCTCTCTCTCTCTCTCTCTCCTCTCTCTCTCTCTCTCTCTCTCTGCCCCTTTTTTTAAATCTTGACTCTAACATGCTACAAATTGCTTACTGTAGTATGACATTTTCTTCGATCGTATTATCTTTAAATAGGAGCAGTTTACTAAACTCTTGTCTCGTTAAACAGGTAGTGGCTCAGACTGAGTGAGATAACATTAATGACGTACAAAATTGGCCGTGTGAAGTTTTATTCTGGTAAAGATAGATGGATTTTTATCATAAAAATCTCGAATATTGGTCTTTGAAATCGAACAAAAAATAATGTTTCAAAGAGTTTTAACGAATGTATGTCCTGCAACGTATATTCTTAATTCTTATCCATAGAGTTTCAGCCAATTTTAAATACACAGGCACACTTGACGTGTATAAAATCAGCGAAAATTTAATGGTCAAGTAAATAAGTACATATTTGCAGGCAAAAGTTGATTCAAACTTTGTCAGATAAAATATAAATTATACACTATTAGTAATTTTATTTCTATTATTTATTATATTAAACACTACAGCGATAATTTTAGTTTTCAATTAAATTATATATATATATATATATATATATATATATATATATATATATATATATTTGTTGACCTTAAATATGACCTTCATTAGCACAAAAAGTCTCAAAACCTAAAATTTACCTGTTCGTAAATAAAGCGATAAAATTAATTAATCCATACAATTGAGTGAAAAGACTCTTCCATCAATAAATAACAACTTACATAGGAATAAAAAAGGAAAAACAAATTTAAAATATCAGTCGATAAAGCAATAAAACTATTAAAATATTTCTAAAAATAAATAATTTAGTTTTAATAAATCTGCATTCATATACGGATCTGTATTTGTATATTCATTGCAAAATTATAAGTTTTGAGCATTTAAAATTGTGCATTTGCGCGTATGAAGTCCACATTTATTCGATTCAATTGCACAACATTCGGTAAGCAGTTCTTATCTAAATATCAAGTAACATCCTTTTTTTCTCGAATAACATTTTCACGGTAAATTAACTCATCGTGCGCAACCCTTAAAGCTCCACGCTCCAACCTTCTCCAACCCTTCTCTCTCTCTCTCTCTCTCTCTCTCTCTCTCTCTCTCTCTCTCTCTCTCTCTCGGTCTGTCTCTCCCCGAGCTCGACCGACGAAAGCCGAGCCTCTCGTCTTTCTTACTGGTATCTATATACCGGTTTCACCATGTTTCTCTCTTTGTCTTACACCCACGATCCTCTATGATCTTGCCATATATATATATATATATATATATATATATATATATATATATATATATATACATATACACAAACACAACAGTATCCCATTTGCGACTCCCTTGTCTCCGTGTTCGTTCGCAGTTTGTATATATGCATATACAGCCACAGACGCGCATTACGTACACTCTCGACCTTCCCTCCAATCGTATAGACGCGCGAGGGAGTCTCACTCCATTGCACCGTGCACGGATTTTCTCCAACTATTGCGCATGTACACATAAACGCGCGCAAACACATCGCCGAACATCGCACACAGCTCTTTCTCCCTCTCCCCGTCTCTTTCTCTCGTCCTGCGAAGTGTATATTCGCGCATATAGAAATTCCCTTGCGCGAAACCTCTCTCTGCGCGGTCTTCCTTTGGCGCATGTAGGCTATAATAGAAAGCCGCTTCGCCTTTTCCGAAGAATTCCACGGTGTCGGTTTTTCTTCTTTTCGTTTTTTTTTTTGCTTTTCGTTTTGTTTTTCAGTTATATCGTTCACGTATCCAATAATACGAGTTTCGTCGAGTCCCGGTGCCAGGTTACGCAGATGTAACTCTCAAGTGTATAACAGAGATAAAATGTCCGAGGTGTACATGTGTGTATGCATACAAGGGTGCGTACATGTATAGTACTTTAAGGTGCACGTGTGTCTGTATGTATAGATATATATAAAGATTTGCGCCAGGTTTTTGTGCGGATTTCTACCATACCGTCTATAATAATCGTCTTCCACAAGGTGTCAACATGAATTCTTACGGGTGAGGATCATACTCATATATATTTCTATCTCATTGCACAGGTGGGTTATGTTAAATGTTGTTCGCGATGCATGCATACGGGATTCATACTCATAAGAGAGAAAGATAACGAGATACCGGATTCTGTGCTTGTAGTTCTATTATTCTATCTTTGGGAGAAAAATCGACTCTTATTGTGACGATGTGCACGTGCAAAGCTGTATAGACGTATAACTGTCTAAAGAATTTATAAAATATAACAGAATATATAAAAACAATAATCTACAAATTTTTCTTTAAATTATTTATTCAATATAATACATACTAATAAAATGAAGCAATTGAAAGTTTGACGAAGTTTAAAACACTATCAATACATATTAACTAATATTTGTTAATAATAGGAAAACATTATAAATATTTTTATAAATATACTTAAAAACCATTTTATATTTATCAGAAAATGTTATGATTTAAAATTATTATTGTTGTTGTTGTTGTTGTTGTTGTTATGAATCAAAAATTATTCGAAATGAATATCATAATTTCTGAATGCAGGAAAGTTAATTTATATGAAATAAATTTTTGTTGCACATACCAAATAATTAATCAATTACATAATAATTAAAAATAATTAAACAATTATCAATAGAATCTCCTAAATTTTTTCCTTATTTCTGTCTGTTCTATCACTTTTTACTTAAAAATAGAACGGCAGCTTTATCATATTATTAATAATTTTATTTATTATTTTTTATAAAATTATGAACAATTAGAAAAATTGCATGCAGGTATCGTGTGTAGTGCTCGTTTTATTTCTCCGGCATAATATAAACGTCTGAAAAACTTTTGTCTTCTTATTTATGCTTAAATCACGCATGCGCTGATTGTAAGTATATCAGATGTTCAATTGTTCGTTAGTGGATGCTGTTATATATGATCAAGTATGTAATGATGTTTCCACAAACAAATTAGATTTCTTATATATACACAATTTTATATATAGTTAAATTCTCTAAAATTATTTTTATTTATTTATTTATTTATTTATGTGATGTATGTGGACCAACAATTATCTTTTTAAAAAATAATACTAAATAAAAATGATAAGTATATAAAAATTATCAGTTTTTTTTTATTAATATATTTACTAAAATAGACGAACATTGTAACTTTTTATAAAATATTCATCATATAACACAATAAAAACCAAGAGAAAATAAAAAAGAAACAGTACAAGTATTCGAATTATTAAAAAATATTAGGCAAAAAAATAAAATTATGAAACACAGTTTGATTTGACGTAATTTAATAAGCAACATTCTTTAAAATTAGATTCAACTTATAGTAGTAGCGAAACTTTAATAATTTATCAAATATATTTCTACAAATAATATTTTTTACATTACCATTCGTTTTCTTTGTTTATATTATCTTAAAAATTTATCCAAAATATTTGAATTGCTTTTATTTTAAATTATGAAACTTATTATATAGATCAAATAATCTTTATGATTATTATAAAAATTCAAATAATAATTCCAAAATACAGATAAACATATTTTATAGTGTTATAATTTAATCTCAAATAATTTAGATTATATCGATGCTTATGATATTATTCAATATTACTGCATAATAAACAAATTTAAGTGATTCTCACCTAAATGACAGTTATGGTGTTAATTAATATTAGTTAGTTAATATTAAGAATATGGGATACAAATGGGCGTGGTTTTAGTCATTTTAGTTTCTTATTCTCAAAGATTGAAATAATATCAACTAAATGGTAAAAAATTTTATGATAAAACAAAATTAACTAAAAAATAACAAATAAATAATCAATAAGGAAAAAATTGAGGCGAAACGTAAAAAATAAAATGCTTAAAGTAATGAACTTAAATCAAAAGTGTTCAAAAGATTCATCAAATCTTCGACTAAAAACTGATTGATGCAATTTCAGTCAATATAAAAATATTGTGATTTTCTGATAACACGCTTTTTTTTTAATAAAAAATTCAATGGATATTTATCAAATTTTATAAAATTTATTTTATATATTTGTTCAGTTTTTTTGATATTTTATTTTTCTACTTTTAATTTCAATTCTTTCAATTCTTTATTTCAAATAAATTATTTTATTATTATTAAATTAAGTAAATCTTTTTCCTGTGTATAATGTAGTTGATGTAGTAACTTTTCTCACACATTCGAGTTTATTTACTCCCATCTTATGAAGAATATATTTTAATAAATTTTATGCTTATATTTATACATTATTTGGTCGAGATTGTCATCGTCAAATGATAAAAATTGAAGCACATTCATCACATCCCGGATATTGTATATATAAATGCGTACGTATACAGAGACCAGATTTATTCCACCCATCCTTTATACACTTATTACTTTCCACTTCATCTGGATAATGAAGTTTTTCAAGTGCGCTCGCGCCTGCCTAATTGATATGTCAGCGCATCAGGCCTCTGTCATGCACCGATTTCTTTAATATTCGTGGGCGAGATCGGGTGTGTGGGTGTGTGTGCGTGTCCATCTGCGTGTGTGTACAACCGAAAACTCATCATGGTTTCGTGAGCGCACTGCCTTTTTTATCGATCTTTCTGGCGCATTCAAACTAATGAACAGATAAAGAAATCGTTGCAAAATTTTGTGTATATATATATATACAATTTTACAAGTGGACATATTCATCTACAAATCTGACCAAATTTTTTTTATACATTATCTATATAGAACTACAATCAAAATATCACAATGGTTCATAATTCTTATACAGCTCAAAAAATGCGATCTCACTTCTCCCTATTCTCCATTCAATTGGATACTATATTTTATTAGAAATAATGAAAGTTATAAACTTTACAAAAGTTTCAATTTTTTTTTTTGTTTATTTCATCGAAGATTTTAAATTCATGACAACACCTTACAACTGCTTAAATTACAGTAAAACAACCTTACTTGTAAGCACTAAAACACAAACATATAGGACTATTCCTAAAAGTGAAATCTGTCTGGAATGAAGCTGATTGGACGAAGAATGTTCAATATATATAATATATATGAATAAATCCATATCACTAAAAACTATCTCGGCCTTTATCTACTTATAAATACTCTAGATTCCATTGTTCTGTTGAGTTCATTTGAGTTGTAGCAAGAATTGCAGTATATATATATACTAATTTTTCTTTTTCTAAATGTAAAATTTAAGTAATCTCAAGTTGACGTTAAAGTGCATATTATTGAGAATAATATATAAATGGTAAAAGTAAGCAACCATCGAGAGCAAATAGATTGAATCATTAATCTTTCTCAAATGCCGTTATTTATGGTTGTAAGTGTCGAAGTTATCGATAATTATACTAAAATGATGGGTCGTTATTAAAAATTCTTGTAAAAAACAGTTTCAAAGTCACGGCCAATATTGAGGTCAAGAAAAAAGTGTAGTCTATAGCGTTTTGCCTTAAATTTTTATAGCATACGAAAATAAAATCCTATTCAAAAAAATCGGCTTTTTTAAATTTATTAAAAAATTGTACACTGAAAAATAAATTTTCTAATATCAAATAAATACATACTTGTTTTGTACCAAATCAAACTTTGTGTTTTAAATTAATAAAATATTCACTAGATTTAAGACGTGATTTGATTTAAGTGGACTCTTTTCGCATCAAGTAAATACTTCCTTCATTTAAGAGAATATTCTCTCAATTTAACAAAATAATTTACTTGTCACAAGACAAGAAAATATTTATTTGATAACAGACATTTTTTTCAGTGCAACATATTATGTATGTTATATTATCTATTATATAATGTATATAATTGCATATGATGTGAACTTTTCTGTTTTTGAACGTTTACAAGTATCGTAACCAGATAATAATAATTATATTGTCAGCTTTGCGATTTACTTTCAAGAAGCATCGATCGAGCATATAATACGCTAGCCGTTAAATAGTAACAGTTTATATGGTATTTGAAGCATTAATATTTTTTTCTTTAATTAGATTAAAAATATTTTGTTCTTTAAAAAAATAAAATGAAGGAGAGAAGGTATTTTGCTTCATGATTTACATTAAAAACACACTTTTAAAAATCAGTTGTTTTTCAGCTTTTCATTTTATACCATTATTGTAATGGTTTTTATAAAATTATTTTACTTATTTTCATGGATATTTACAAAATTTACAAACTTTTAAACACACTTTCAATATATACCATTGGATTTTGCGCTGCTGGAAATTGTGAGTTCTTTATGTACGTGTTATATGCATGTGTGTAAAAAGGCCTATCTAGTCCGTGTATAATAATAAATAATTACAAACGGTTGAATAAATATTATTTCAAATGAAGTTTACCATCAAATTCCAAAGAAATGATGATGCACTGACTTATATACTCTTCGATTTAATTTGCTTCATTTTTTTAACTAATTGAAATGGAAAAAAAAATTTTCTTTTTGGAACCATAATTTTTCATCTACACAATGACCAATTTTACATTAACGTAAGTGCGTGTGTGCGCTGTAAAAATTAAAAAATCGTATAGAAAACTCGTCGGTCGGCAAAGCAGGAATCTCAATCCTGGTGCCCTTATTATACCCACATCTCTCTTTTCGGTCCATGACTCGCTCCCCACCAAGACTCTTATTTTACTCTCGTCTTCTATCTCCATCGCTTCATTCTCTCTCTCTCTCTCTCTCTCTCTCTCTCTCTCTCTCTCTCTCTGTCTCTTTCTTGCTGCCGGTGCTCTCATTGTTCCGCAAGCGCGCGCATTCGGCAAATCTCTCTCTCTCTCTCTCTCTCTCTCTCTCTCTCTCTCTCTCTCTGTCTCTCTCTTTCTCTCTCGCTCTTGTCGGGTGCGCGCTCTTTTCTTTTGCCGAAGCAAAGTATATATTATAATAAAAGCGTTGGTCGTACGCGTTGCGCGGCCAGTTTAGTGACCAACGCGCGCGCGTGCGCTCTTCCCATCGCCAGGCTCCAGAGAGCTGTATATATATATATATATATATACGGAGTGCCCTATATATAAACATATCAGCAGCTTATAACCTAAATATATATCGTATCGTCGTATCACAGTTTATCAATTGAAATCGCGCGTTGCGCGGAGTTGCGTTGCGTTGCATTGCGCGCTTCGCCGGCTGCCGTATATACATCTATACATACTTATATATACATACGCATATATATATATATATATATATATATATATATATATATATATATATATAAGTATATATAACAATATGATTCTATAATCCCTCTGTGCTCTGTGGTTGCGCGCGCGCGTGCGTTTGTACACGCGCATTCTGCATTTGCGCGTATACGCGTGTGACGCGCCGACGCGCGTGCATCGAAGCCGGGTCCGACCATCGCCGTCATCAAAGCCCTACTACCTTCGAAGTTCGCGCGTGTGCAGTTTGAATTTGAATTGTTTAAATTGTGCAGTTTGAGCTTCAAAAAAAAAAAAAAAAAAAAAAACACTAACAAGAACAAAATAAAATTTCCAATTACATATTTGGATTTGAGGGGCGCTCCGCGAGCATGAGATTCAGGAATCCTCTGCCGCAGCGCGGCGTTTACAAGTGAGTCTTTTTCTATTCTTTGTTCTAATTATACTTACAAGTATAATTGAAGATGCGTTTAGAATGAAAGGGAGTAGTAATAATGGAAGGCTGGGAGGTTAAGTTGCGTCTTTGATAATTAAGGAGCAGGGATTAAATGAAATACGAACGATACTCCTTATGTTTTTTTGCCATTTTTTTTTTGTAAACTCTTTTATGATTTCCCTCTTTTTTCCTGGAGATTTCGCAAAAGACGGGCGCCTTGATCTCGCCGAGCGCCCCCAAGGGATTGTCGTGAGAGGATCGTTGCGTAACGCGGAATTTTACAGTTTGGAGCAAAAGGCGCGAGCGCGCGCACGCCTTCGGAGCACTATAAGAGAAGAATTGTCGTAATTGCTTGGAATAATATATATATATATATATATATATATATATATATATATATATATATCGCGTTCTAAGGTCAATTAATATTCATCGCCTCTCCATCTCCACCCCCTAACTCTTTTACGATACTTTACGATTCTTCTGTAAAATACGAGCTGAGCTTGTTTGTTTGTCCTGTGTGTACACGAAATCCCGACGAAAATCTCATTACTTGCACATATTTAAATAAATGCAGGGTTGATAAAAAAAATTCATTTCGACAAATTGGGTGTGTGTGTGTGTGTGTGTGTACGCGCGCGCGCATGTAATAATAATACTCTGTTATCGGCGGTGCATCGTCTGCGTGCGATTAAGCACCAGCGGTTTTCCTCTTCTGATGGCTGGTTTCTTTCTTCCTCGTAAAACTGTAATCTAAAACCCCGGCACAACGAGACACGTGCTGCTCTTCATCTTTTGAAAGCAGGAAACGACGTCTGGCGGTACGGGGCGATCGGGCCTTTGTGGGCAGATTTGACTCGAGTGCGCGAGGGTGGGGGAGTGGGGCGGGTAGAGAAGCGAGCGAGGGAACGCTCGCGAATACTGTAGGTGCGCGCGTATACCTGGGGCGACACAGGCGCGCGTCAGGACCGGCTTCGCTCACCCTTCTCGACTTAGGCGCGTGTGCTGCATGTGTGCGTACATATATATATATGTATGAAATCTTGGTTCCTCAGCTTGTTCTCCAGCTTCCTTTCGAATTTCGAGCCAAAGATTTCTCTCTCTCTCTTTTTCTCTCTCTCTCTCTCTCTCTCAGTCACCGTAGTCCTGATTTTGTCGGTCGTTGCTCGTGGCTTCTTCTCGTTTCACCTCCCCTTAGAACCTTCTTTCTTCTTTATTTCTTTCTCTCTCCCTCTTCTTTTCTTTTTTTTCTTACTTTTTCTCCCCACTCTCCCTCTTGACCGCTCTTTCGCGATATAGTTTCTGTTTGCATATTGTGTCTGTGTGTGTAGTTTACACATTCAGTAAAAGGCAAACGAAGACTTCACATTTACTTTTGCTAACGGGCGAGTTCACTTCTTTTTTTTCTTATTTGGACCGGCTTTTAGCATTTGTTATTTAGTATAGTTTCCACTGTAATTTGTCCTTTGACAGGGTAGCAGTACAATTGATTGTTCCTCCTTATCGATCCTATTTTTATTTCATCATTCTTTTCATTTTTTGCGGGATATATAAAGGATTGAGTTCGGCTTAAATATTGCGGGAATGTCAGAAAAATAAAATTTAAGGTATATCAAAACGACATTTTATTAAAAATCTCCCTTCAAATCTTCATTTGAGTAATGTTTTTTTAATTATAACTAAAAACTAGTCAATTTTTAATATCATAACTCTTAATATATAAACTTTGAAAGAAATTTGATATAAAAAATTGAAGTATGCCTGTTTGAATTATACAACAATAAAATTTAAATTTAATTACAATTACATTTTAAAAAAAGGTAAAATTAAATTTAGCTATATATAAAAAATATGCTGATTACTTGCATTACATTTATAAAAACGAATATTAATTTATGATAAAAAAGTATTTTCATATAAAATAATTAATAAAAAAGAAAGTAGTGAAGATTTTTTGAGTATAATTAAAATAATTCAATATTTTATATTAAATAAATTAAGTATATCATTCCATTATATAAATTTAAAGTATTCTCAAAAAGATAAAATTAAGAAATATGCTTTATACAAATATATATATATATATATATATATATATATATATATATATATATATATATTGATACTAATAAATATAAATATTTCAAAATTTTTCTTATAATTATTTTATACACATGAAAATGAGTACTAATTTTTATTATTCAAATAACAAATATTGCATACAAAAAAATGTTTTTAAAATAAATTTAAATATTTCATATTTTTAAATTTGAAATATACACTTGATTCTTTTGATGACTATTATTATTATATAATAAGATTTTGTATATTTATAATTTATAATTATTTATTATTATATTTATTGTATATATTATAGTCGTATAGCATCTAAACCTATAATTAATTGTATATTTTTATTTACGTTGCAGGTAAGTTGAAGATGGACTATTCTACAGAATCACAGTTTTACTTGCTAAAGTAAGTTTGAGCAACAATATTTAATTGCGTTTGTTTTAAAGTTCTATAATATATCCTCAAAATAAAACGCAATTCTAAGTTGGCTAATAACAGTTTGCTCGACACAGAAATATAATTTTTTACGTAATTTGTTGTAAAATTATTAATTTTTTTAATTTGTTGTTAAATTTTTTTTTTAATCTTTCGACAATCATCACGTCTATAAAAATGAATCAAATTAAATGTTCCTAATTAAGGCTATTATGTCCATTAAGTTTTAATAAGTTATACATTGGATCGTTGAAATTGGCCATTAATTCGTCTTGAATGGTCGTTTTACGAATGAATAAAACGCTCCGACCGATACGAATAATTGATATAGGCAATCGATACTTTTTCTTTGAATTATCTTTATTGAAAATCTCAATTAATATTACATATAATAATCCGAATGTTTTTTTTTTCTTCCAATCGATGTTTAGCCGTAAGCATCGAGGTTTAATGTACTCTGTACTATGTTATACCAAATAAGTGTTAAATACTTTAGCATTACCGAGTCAGAATTGTCTGACGAAAATTTGTGGGAAAATCAATTTATTTTCTAGATATATCCGCAAAGGAATTTTAATCATTTCTATTAATCGAATAATGATGATAGTGATAATAATATAATAATAATATAATACAAATCAAAGTATACTCTACTGAAATTATATAAGTATATATTTTTTACGATGCTGCTTAATCATGATCGAATATTAAATTTAAACGTTGATAATGTACGTAATGCATAATTGAAATTAAACCATCATACGAAAAAAATTTCTATACTTTATTGTTCTTGTATATGTTTGCCCACGTAATAATAATTTATATATATACATATATATACATATATATATATATATATATATATATATATATTATATATATTTAATTAAATAAATAAATAAGCAATTCTTGATTGAAAACGAGCCTGGTAATTGGACCTTATGTAATGCTCGTACACTTTTCAGCGGGGCAATGATGAGAGAGAATATGGCAAACATCGACGAAAGTCATAAAAACCAAATAAAGCGTAAATAAACAACGGGGGTCGTTACTCGTTAGAAACAGATGAAATTTCGCGAGCTTCTTTCTGATGCCAATGCACGAGACATAATAAGTAACTGCAGCTTTGATGACTTACTGCACTCGTGAGCATGCCGAGTTATACTATATGTATGTATGTATGTATGTATGTATGTATATATGTACAATTGTACCTATAATATCAGTGATACAACAAGTGCCCCGCGTTCTATATGCATTTCATATATAGTTAGATTTCATTGAGTTATATTGATTTGCGACCTTGATGTGTGTCGTTAGTCCGGGCGTTATTGTTATAGATCTTTAGTAGATATTCAAGCAAAAATTTGATCCTATCTGTTGTGCGTTAGTTTTTAACGTACATAAAATATTCTTCCATTGCGTTGCAACGTGGATTTTGCGCGAAAAACGCTAATTAACAAATACAATTTTATTTTTAAAATAAATATTAATAGTTTTCACATTGGCCGAGGCGACGTATATATTAAGCGCTACTTTAGAGCTACAGAGGCTCCTCAGAATTTAAATTGAACATTTCTTAGAACGTCGTCGACTCGGGCACTGCAGTATTACAGTAGCAGCGATTATATTATAATTATAATATATAGAGAGAGAATATTGGCCGAATTGTTATACAGGGAATTTGTTGTTGTTACTTTTTTTTTTTAATTAGTTCATTTATTAGCGTAATCACTGCCTGCATATTCGTTTTGAGAGTTTTTCTCCTTAAAGAAGTCGAGAAAAACGCTCAACTAAATTCGCATGAAAATGCAGGCTTATAAATAACAAATTCGTTAAACTGGATGTGGATATCGTAAGATACTGGATGAAGCAACGAATGAATAACAGCTACGACAAATTTAAATTTACATGTAACCTTATTGTAATATGCGATGTATCTGCCAAAGTCAAGAGACGGTCGAAAGAATAGATTCGCAACAATTTCTATTGAAATGTAGAAATTTTTAACAATTAAATTGAAAACATCTTGTGAATTGACATTTTTAAATGAATGTTATGGATTAATCGTTCATATCGGTTCGAATTTGAAGCTTCATTGATTTTTATTATTACTTGTAAGAAATATTCAATAGGAAAAGCGCTCAAATATTTCAATGGATGAAATAAATGTCTACAGAGATTTTCACATGAAAAAGTTTATTAAATTACATATTAAATTACGATAATGTTTTCTTTCTATGTAAAACTGTGATAAGACATATATATATATAATGGTAGCAGCTAATGATCAGAAATATGTCTAACCCAAATACATCCAACTGCCTCATTATGTACAAATTTTTAAAGAATCAAATAGTATAAAATTAATGCAAAGAATTTCATATTAATACATATACACACACACACACACACACACACACACACACACACACACACACACAAATATAGATGCATAGTATATATCATAATAGAGTATAAATAATAAACTTTTAATGTACTTTATATGGAATATGCATTTTAAAGTGTATCAGATTAGCGCCACCGTGCAAAGTGATATTAGTGCTCAAGGAATTACGCTATACAAATTTTTGTTACAATTGAAGAAATATAAATTACTTACGTTGGATCATCTATATCTTTAATGCAGTCATATATTTCTCATGTTATTAGGAATAAAAACTTGTAGATTTTCCCATGTAGGTGACGCTCTGAAATTTTTTCGCGTTTTTTCACATGTAATCCACCAGAGGGTGCGCCAGTAGACATGCACGGAGCGAATAAGTCACGTGTAGCAAATCACTTTTAGCAATTTATTAATAATTTAAGTAAAGAACTGATTGCAGAGTGATAAAAATATCATATCAAATTCTTTGTGTGTGCCTAAACAGGAAGATAATTATAATTTAGACATATAAATTATATGTGAATTATATTTATAATACATGTAAATTGCGCTAATTCTTTATAACCTATAATTTTTTGAAAACCAGAGTAAAAGTTACATTGAAAAAAATGTCTTCTATCAAATAAATATTTTCTTGTTTTGTATAAAGTAAATTATTTTCTTAAATTGAGATAGTATCTTCTTAAGTATGTACTTGATGCGAGAAGAGACCACTTAAATCAAATCACGTCATCTTAAAACTAGTGAATATTTTCTTAATTTTAGAAAATAATGTACTTGGTACAAAATGAGTAAATTTTACTAGATATCAGAAAAAATTTTTCAGTGTATCTATTAAACAATCCAATAATAAAGATAGGCATCCAGCGAGGACTATTGCGGTTCGTTTTGCGACGAAGAACAGCGGAATTGAGAACACAATTCAATTTAGCGACAAAATCATTCACGATTATCGGCTAAAAGTAACACAACTCATTCCCTATACAGTTTTCGACGAAAAAATTATATGAATCATGCTAGTCTTATCGGCAAAGATATGTAATATGTTGTTAATTTTCCATGCAAAATTTCGAATATATTGTAGTTTATCGTGATACTAATTGAAATGTGCTATAATTTTCGTTGGAATCCTCAAAATATAGAGTATATTTTTCAAACAGTCCAACCCAATCTTTAATCGCACAAAAATATATTTTCCATTTTCAACCGGATGAAATTGTTTAATATACTTATCATTTTGACATTTACGTTGCTGTAGTTGCAATGTGCGAAATTTTTAAATGATTAATAAGCATACAGCGTGTGTCTGTGTGAGTGTGTGTGTAAAGGATTGTGCGCGCGCACACAAAAAGGATTTAAGATATTAAATTAATGTAAAGTGCGTCTAAGAGAATTTTTACTGATTCAGCAGGTTATTTACCTGAACGTAAACGATATGAATCGTGGGTTGCTGAGCATTCTTATAATATCAACAACCGCTTATTGTTCGTTCTACTATCGCAATTGCCGATAACCATTCCCACCGGTATTATTAGAGCCCACCATTATCGACCTGACTGGATATGTATAAGAAAGATAGTATAATTTTTTGTTGCGTCTATAAAATTTAATGAAGTACATAACATTTCTTTCTTGCAAATAAAGCAAACATTTAATTCAGTTTTTTATTAATTAAAATAATAAAATCCGATAAAAAGGCATATTTATTATTTTCAAGTGTGGTATAAAATAAAAAAAATGAATTCAATTTATTGGAAATCCTCATTATAGCTGATTTTTTAACTCTGCGTTCAATATTCGAAATTTTATTATTAATCATATATTCATTTGCTTTAAAAAATTTCGTTAAAAAATAATATAAACATTCATTATTAAATAGAACACAAACATAAAATGTTACATTTTACCATTGTACATTAAAAATCCTCTTTTTTAACGGTGTCGGCTACGAAATGAAGTACTTTTTGATTTCTATAGATATTGTATAAAAATTAAGCATTTCGTTTTATTAAAAAAAATTTATAAAATTAAGAAAAATTTATAAACTTATGTAGAGACGAATTTTTCTTTATTTCTATAAGCTCTGCATCTTATTTCTTGTTCTTTTTTTGTTTTTGTCTTTTATTTCACATTATATTATGTAAAATAAATATTTGTTATCGATAATTGTAATTTCCTCTCCAATAGACTTTCTCGTAAGATTTACAGTTATCTCAATAATTAAATATCAATTTTATGTTTGTAGAAATAAATAAATAAAAAGCTTTTGTTATTCATGAATTGAATAATATTTGAAAATAATAATACAATATTCTGTAACATACGAATTATATCATCATTGCTATCTTCGTTAATTAACAATTTTTTCTACAAATACAGACGACATTATGATATTGCATATGGATCTCTTCACTGAAACGGCCATATGAGATTTGTTAGTTTAATTTTAATATAAAATTATCATTCGATCCATAATATTTTATTTTTTACATAACTGATGCACAAGTAAATGATATTACGTTGCCCGCTACAATCGAAATGTGCGCCTTCGACGACAAAAGTCATTCCCCCCTCCTTTGCGTTTTCAGGTAAACATGAAAAAAGAAAAAACTCTCCGTCTTATCTATTTATATTAATATGTATTCAGCCTTGTGGAGAGAGAGAGAGAGAGAGAGAGAGAGAGAGAGAGAGAGTTACGCAGACGCGCGCGTGACGAGTGAAATTTTTTTGGAAAACTCGAGGAAACCTTAAATATACGAGAGGAGGCCGAGCATCCGGCACTGCGATCGCCCGCCCGTTAGTTCCGATAATTGTCGCAACGCCGAGAAAAGAGGCGTCGTCGGCTCTTGAGAATAATAAAAAAGAAATGTAATGATAATAATTACAAAAAGCAAGGAAACGAGAGAAAGAATGAAAAATCAGTCGTTTCGGTACAAACGTACGTTTAATATTATGCGCCCGACCGCTCAGCCGCCCACGCGAGCGCGCGCGCGCGCGCGCCAAACAGGTTGGGACGAGGCGCGCATTGTTTGTCGTGTATAGGCGTACAGGTATAATGTAAAATTAAGCAGCGCGCCCGGCGATGAGGTGACAACCGTGCGAAGGTATGCGCGCGCATAGGTGCGAGCGAGGCAGCGGGTCCCGACGGCGGTAGCGTCGTCGCGGCTATGAGGTGGGGGGGGGGAGAGGAAGCACGACACATTTGAATATACGCGCGCCAGGGACCAACGGCTCGGCCGAGAAGGGGAGGGGGGAGTAGGGGCGCTCGCGGCAGTCCCGGGCGATTGGCCGCCGGCTTCTACGGCTTTCGTTCTCCCGTACCCCCCTCCCACGCGGCCCCTTCCCCCACCCTTGCTCTTTGAATTTCGCTGCGCGCCGCGGCCGTGTGTATAATGCGCGCGCTCGCTCGCTCGCTCGTCCGCGGCCCGGCGCGCACGTGAAAATATACCGCGGGAGGAGAGGAGACGTCGGTAGTGTCAGCCCCGCGTCCGTGCTGGGCTGTTTGAACTTCGTGCGCCGCCGCCGGCTGTTCTTACTTTTCTCCTCTTCTTTTTTTCTCTCTCTCTCTTTCTCTCTCTTTCTTCCTTCCTCACTCTCTGTTGTTGTTGCTGCTGCTGCTTGTGACAAATTTTGTTTAATGAGTATATCGAAGTGCGTCTTTATTTCCTAAGAGTAAGTATATATTACCAGTATATACGTTATCACCGATCTCGCGAGAGGGTTGATTTACTAATAGATTCCAAATTTTTCCAATTTTCCGTTTAATCCCGTTGCAAAGACTCTTGGGCTCGCGTGTAAAGTTTATTTAACATTATTATCGTTATTCACGCGTACGCGAATGCGCAAATTCACGCAAGTTCGTCATTTTTATCAGAATCGCGCGACTTTGGTTAATTATATCTTAAGACGTATGTTAAATTATCTCAAAAGAATATCGGAATTAATGAAATTTTAATACGAGTTTCGATCCGAAAGTTTCTACTTCGCAATTTATTAAATTATACATTGTAATTTAACCTTTGACAATTTTAAACGTTACATTAATGGGAAATTTTTTGAATATCTGAGTGTCCGTGTAGAGTGTAATTATTAGCACGTTTTTAGCTCGGATTAAGACAAATAGTTGGATAAACTTTACAATGTATGCACAATGATAAATCATTATAGACTTGCAACCTTTGACTATTATATATATATATATATATATATATATATATATATATATATACACGTGTATGTATGTATTGTATATGTATATAGAAGATGTTCCACAATATAAAAAATTATATATAATATTTTTATTATTATTTTTTTATTTAGAAGATAAATTGTTAAGAGTTCATTTTTATATTTAAAACCGATCGGTACAATATACTTTGTTTGCGCAATATTTCTTGCTTGCTGAACCATTCGATCTTATGAACTTTGCGTATAAGCACGACGACTTAGGCATCGATATAGGGATGGAAGGGATGTTAATTTTTTAATAGTTAGCCCTAAAAATTTAACGAAACTATAGAAACACCGCGAAATTACCTGAACTCTTGAATCCAATGAAAATGGCTCAACTGTTGACAACGGGTAAATTTTTTTCCCAGCAAATCAGTGAATAATCCACGGTACATCCACTGCAAAATCTAAGGTTTACACCGACTTGTTAATCGTCCGAATGTCACTTATTTATCACGTTATTTCAAGCCGAACGATCGCGATTTCCATCGATTCAAATTCATCCAAAAGCATCGGTCCAAAAGATGTTTAGTTAGTTTTTAGTTAGTTGTAGGATGGGCGACAAATTCGTCGCGCGTTTATAATTATTTTTTTAATTCGTTCGTACCTTCGTCGAGTCTGCAATCAACGCAAACAAAAACCTAGGACACACTGCCTTTGGCATGAACTGAGGGATGCTCAAAGAAATTTCGAAAGAGGCCCATTCGAATTTTAACATGGAAAATTGAGGGAAAAGTTCGGTGGATTTACAGTTATTTTCAAGTTGTGAGAGAGTAGAGGTACGCGTCGACAGAGAGAGAGAGAGAGAGAGAGAGAGAGAGAGAGAGAGAGTTACAAGAAGCAAATAAATAAATAAATCAAGAGGGGCACTTTTTGAAAGTAAAAATTTTTTTCCCAGCATTGCGCCTTACCGTAATAATAATAATAATAATACGCGAGTAAGGCTAATGTAACGCTTGCCGGTGCCCTAGGCAATTCAATACACCGTCAATGTGTACTTTCGGTGTCGCAATACATACGCAGCCGAGGCAATAACCCAAAGAAGGCTCAAATGTGCATTGTTCCGGAATCTATGTAGACGCGCGATGGTCCCGTTCGTTATTGTTGTAGAAAGCAGAACTGTATTTATATATATTTCTCTGCTTTGTTTCTCTTCGATCGAATCGTTGCAACGCCGCTCAATCGTTGCGTATTATGTATAGGTGATTTCTGCGAATTTTATTTGCACAATTAAATCCTAATTATTCCCAATCAAGGTATGCGGCGATACGCACGCGCAATAATTCCATAAGAGCCTGGCATTCCAGACTCAAAAGCGTCTCCACCCCCCCCCCCCCCCAGGGCTCTCACGCGCGCACGAAGCGCATCAGCGGGATTGGGATCGAAGGGGACGAAATGTGCGTGCGCGCATGTGTGCGTGTGTGTGTGTGAAAAATGTGCGTGAGGGGGGGAAGGGGGCGTAAGCGAGAGGCGAAATCGTATATATAAATTTAAAAAGAAAAAGAAAAATTAAAAGATGCGTTTAACGATTCGCCGGGTTTCTGCACGTGTACTCGTCTGCATTAATTAACGCTGATGGCGCAGTTATGTATGTATATATATATATATATATATATATATATATATAAAATGTCTGAGAGTTTACTGTTACACCCCGCCCGAGGAGAAGAGAGAGAGTACAGAGAGAGAGAGAGAGAGAGAGAGAGAGAGAGAGAGAGAGAGAGAGAGAAATATCAGCCGAAACATACAATTCTTCGGACCATATATAATATATAATGAATATCAGAATTATCCGCGGAGGAATGCATAAATACTCAAGCATGCACGCCGCCACGCATACACGAGGCGGGGGGGAGGGGGAGGATGTGCTTCTGTCTGTCAAGTCTTATCCCTTCTTCCTCCTTTTCTGACTTCCCCTTCTTTCCCACCTCGCGTTCATCGGTCGCGCTACCGTGCTTCACACACACACACACACACACACACACACACACACACACACACACACACACACACACACACACACCAACACACCACACACACACACCACACACACACACACACACACACCACACACACCCACAAATGCGCCTCAAGCTGCCGTGCAGCAGCAGCGCGCAGGTCGAGCGCGCACCCTTGCTCAGCCGGGCGTGAATTTCACGCAGGCATCAGCTCTGTATAATACTCGTTGCCCGCGAGGGCCGGTTGTCGATGCACGGCTGCATAATCGTGCACTATATATATATATATATATATATATATATATATATATATATATAGTTTTCCGACTATTTTCCGCGGCGCGGGTGCGCTTGCACACATACGAGGCGTCGCCCGATGGTCAGAAAATAAAAAAAAAAAAAAAACGTAATAATTGCCGCTTCCGAGCAATTTTCATCCAAAATTAATATTTCTGCTCCCCGACTGGCTCCTGGATATTTATATACAATTTGTAGAACCTTATTTCTCTCGGACGCGTGTTTTGGTATTTTTGTATAATGTGAAAAGGGTAATGCGCAAAGTATGTGCTCTATCCTCGGCAATCACGTATAAATCACGTCGGTTCTATGACGATTTCAAGCAACGATAATTTTTTACTCACAAATCACAAATGTGGTGGTAGTAAAATCATTACAAACTATTAGCAATCAAAGATAAATAAAACTTGTCACGGGGTAAATCCGCCGGGTTTTTCAAATTTTAACCTCAAATATGGCGAAATTTATAAAGAATAATTTTCAAAAAATTTTATATCGCATTAAACATATTTTACATGTATTATATTTCTGTAGTAAAAGTGGATTTTTTTTTCAAGAAAAATGCTTAAAACGAAGAAAAAAACAGGATGTTGCAAATGAAGAAATGAAAATCATAAAATAAGTATATTATTTTAACACGAGTACGGAGGTGGATTGTTTACCTGGTCAGACAGTCGATCTACGAGCGAACCGACATGGCTAACTGACACGAGAGAAAAATCAAACTTATGCACTATATAGTACAAGATTACATTTTTTGTGCACAACGAAAGCGGGAGAGATGTCGCGTTAAAGTTGAGATTCTCAGATTGGGATGGCGATTAAAAATTGCTTCAATGTCCATCTTTTAACCCAATATGCGCAAATATACGCCTGTAATTTTCTCGAATACGAATATTACGATATATATATATTTCATCTTACATACCCGTGGGACACGGCTCCGTCACACAATAAACCCGCGCATATACAGAAGCTGACGTTCGCGAGCGGAGAGCAACGTTTCGGTTCGGAAATCGGTCGGAGGCCGCCGATTCGGATGCGTTCTTCTTGCTCTTTCTTTTTTTATTCCTCGCCGATCGTCCTGCTGTGCGTGGGCGTCGAAGTCGCGAGCCGTATAAGGTTCCATTGACCTTTCGTACAGCAGAGGCACACTCGGCGCTGCAGAGCGCGCGCGGGCGCCAGGCGTGCGTGACCGCGGCGGGCGCGCGCGAGGACTCCCCTGTATCGCGCTATATATATATATATATAGTACCTACTATTCATGCCTGTGAGCGCGATGCGCGCGGATTCTCCGAGATTTATAATGACGTGGATCGGTGTGGGAAGTTGACGTGGTCGCCAACGCCCAGATAGTACGTGGATAAAACATTGTCTCGGTATCGGAAAAAAAAAGTACTGTCTTGGCCTTGTGTATATACGAGTGCTGGTCTTGACAAGGAAGTATGGGTTTGCAATACCGTTGTATAAGAAATGTTTTCGCAATTCTACAAATTTGAAACGCGTAGCTTCTTGTCAAGACCAAGACAGTACTTTTTTTTCCGAATGCAATTAGGCATTCAGGAGACCCAAGAAAATATAACAATTAATTAAAAAATTATTAAAAAAAATTCAAGTATCAAGTTAAAAAATTTGATTTTATTACATTAAACTGGTACATATGTAGTATAACTGCTTTTCGTCCAAAAATTTTGGTATGCGATAAATTCCTGGCAATGATTGATCTTTTAACGATTATCTACAATTTGATATTACGATTTTTCTATTTAAAGTATTCTTTTGAAGGATCAACCAGTAGCGTACATTGTGGTCTAAAAACACGAAAAACATGGAAGTATTGAAAATAGAAATTTTGGTTACTAGAAAAAATTCGATAAAATCACGAAAAGCAGCAGCTTTGGATTTTTACCAGTACAGGTATCAAAATTTTATGATTATATGGTAAAATATATACCATTTTGTGAACAGTTTTAAATTTGATTAATAAATAACCACGTGACAATATTGTGTCATTTTATTTAACAGTCTATTATTGCTTGGAAAAATTTGAATAAAACAAATTCTATACGAACGTTTGTGGGGGGAGGTATAGTTTAAATAATTATTCAAGTATATATATATAACAATATTCAAAAAACCTTTCTATTCAGAGATTCAAGTATGATAGTATATAATCAAAACCTATATTAAAAGTCTTGCCAATACTAATATTCCTGTGACTTGGGTCTTGATTTTACTTATGAAATTTTTTTGTACGATCTTGTCTTGGAAGTGTTCTTAAATTTCCGATACGAGACCCAATAATTGCAGCCACGGTCACGTGAGGATGGAAAGCGAAACACTTGTTCCATATTTCTGTGCAATTTCCCTTATATCTAGCGTAAAATTCAAACTAGGCAATCAGTTTATCAAGCTTTTATCGACATACAACTGATTTTTAGAGAAAAGTGTCAATAAACTGAGGCTTTTTATTTTTTAACAGTAATGATTATATTCCTGTTTTTATAGCCTATTAAAAAAATGAACATGTTGATAAAAATTTATTTGCTGTCTCACCCTTAAATTTCCTATTGAGCTGAGTAAATGCAAAATACCTTGGACAAATCTCGGTGGATCCTAGTCTTTTTGAAAGAGTAGACAACTGTTCTGATCTTACGCGATATGAGGAAGAGTCATTTTTGGATTGATTTTGTATAATAATATATGCATATACGTTCTGTAGATAATCAGTGAGTTAGGGAAGTGAGGGGGTGAATAAAAAATCGACCTATTTTGCGTATTAGAAAGTCCTATCAAGAACAACTTTATTTAAACAATCGGACCTAATATGTCCCTGATCAGGACTTAATTTATAGCTAGTAGATCAGTATATGTCCAATTTGTCATACGCCACTACTATGTAAATAAGAAAAATACTATCATTCAAGATTATTGCTTTAAATATAAAAATATAATTCAAAACGATCAGTCGCAGCCAGAGCATCAAACGAATTCGCAGCATATCGTTCTATAGTCTCTAGTTGGTGGTTTCACCGCAAGGGGAATTTTTATATCGTTCATCATCAACTGCTAAAAACAGGTTTACAAATGTTATGTATATGGCCAAAAGATAATCTGCATAATGGGTGTCTATGTAAGGAAGGGCTCCAACTTTAATAAGGAGTATACATTCAGTTTTGTCGATATAAAGGGGACGTTGTATGCGAAGGCGCCAAGGCGCCATCTGTGCAAGCATAATTTTTTTTTCATTGACTTTTTTTAGTTCGGATTGATTTCAATTATACAATTTACAAATAAAAATAAACGTTTATCAAAATACATATGATACGTTAACGATAAACGATCCTGATATACATTATAAGTATCTCTTTATTTCGATATTATCAATTTCATTTTTTACTCGATTATGATATAGGCGAAAAAAGTTATCTTTCGCTATTACCTCGATAATAAAAGATTAGCTAAAAACCAAGTATGAATTTGGCAGTTTGGCATGTGGGATAGAAATTTTGTTTAACTTATAAAGTATTTTCATAATGCTTGTGGTGCATAAAACAATATTTTTCTCATTATTGTAAATATTTTTTTCTTTTTCATTTGATTTGAATGCCAGTTGAATTTAATCTTATTTTATAAAAATTAAGTAACAAACTCTGTTTATGGTCTAGAACATTGTTTTTTTATATATATTTCAATGTATATATACTTTAATTCGGTTCACAATCGCTCTTTTTCGCTCACTGTCTCTGTTGACTATTCAGACGCTAAATTACTTTCAATTAAATTAATGAATCTGAAGATTTCTCTCGTTGAATTTCTTAATGATGATGTAATAATTACGTCAGGAAAAACAATCTTGAAGTTTTAAAATTTTTTTTTATTATAGTACAAAAATTTCTTTTATAAACAAATTATATCAAAATATTAGAAATTAAATATAATAAAATGAAAACATAAAATTTATTAAAAATTAAATTAAAAATATAAAAATTATATATTCTAAATTGATTAAAAAAAAGCATTTGCTTATAGGATTTTTCAGCAAAATATTTGTGTCCTTGAAAATGATGTTAGACTTACAAATATTAAATTTATTAGAATCAATACGTAAATAAATAAATAAATAAATAAATAAATGAATAATAATAGCACAAAAGTACTCGAAGTTTTTCTTCCCATCCAACGTATCCATGTATATACAATTGCATTAATCGTTTCGGTTCAATCGGGGGCTCGCCCGGCAAAAGTAATTGCTCGAATAAAAACAGAGCAATTATTTGGTTATATGCGTATCACCGGAATTAATTGAGACTCCTCGGTGCTATTTCATGATAACGGCGGAACTCCCGTCGAATTCCCGTCGCGCTATACGGACTCGATTAGAAATATCTCCTCGTACCGGTTTACAAAGACATAATAGCCCGTTATTTAACGTTGAAATAACAGATATTGAATTAAACTATGAACTTTTTTTGTTAAAACAAAAAATCATATCTCAATTTAAAGTTAAGGACTCCACGCCTGCAAGACGATACCTAGATATCTAGATACTTACACGCCCGGCGTATAGTAGAAA